>JAQIXN010002160.1:0-12982 GCA_034698145.1 Proisotoma minuta
CAATATTTTTTGCTAACGTCTTAAGGGTCAAATATAAGGTCAAGGTGTGTAACACAAGGAAGGAATGGGGTTTTGTACGTAGGTACTTGTCAATTTAAAAAGATGCAAAGAAAGAATATGAATATATAGTTTTACATTTATTTATATATATACCTAGAGAGAGAAGGCAAGGAACGGGAGTTTGTTGTTATAAAATCATGGTTGTCGTCGTTGTTGTTGGTTGGCTCAGTTTTGGAGTCATCAACGAAAAAGTGATGGGAGAGAAGAAGAAAGAAGAAGATGATGAGGAAGCAATGAGTTTGAAAGCGAAATAATTTTATACCAAAGGGATATATTATTATTATGATACCGTATTCAATGGCCACTTTTCTTTCTTCATCATCGTTTTAGCCTACACACAGAGATATGTATATTGGACCTAACCACACTTGACCGGCATCACATTTCAGTAGAAGAATACACCTCAAGCAATATTATTTAGACCCCAATGAAGAAACCTGTATGTTTATTACCTGGTGGTGTGGGATAAAAGGATAAAAGCTTACACTGTACTAAACCACCAAGAAAAGAAGCTATAAGCCATGAAGAAGCAAGATTCTCTCAAGACAAAGACACGTCTCAAGTCAGGCCCAAAGTCTCCAACAGCTCCAAGAGATTCTCAACCCTCATGAAATGCCCAGCCACCAGGTAATAATAATAGGGAAAGAATAGCTTGGGAAGGTATCTAAACATCCCCTCAGGTAATATAAATACACAGCTACACACAACTCCTCACACTTGCTACATGAGCCAACAACTGCAGAAAAGTACAACTTATTATCCCCCTTCCCTTAAAACTCGATTGACGACAATCGTCATCAACAAAAATCATGAAGCCAAAAGCCTCTACCAACAGCCAAGATTTTGTCCATTATCCGAATAACAACAAGTATGGCCTTGAATGTCTTGAAACTGTTTGTCTATATATCACTGAACTTTACACAAGTTTTCCCGACATGACGAGAAACAACAATCAAAATGACACAAACCTAAACAAACATGGAGAAAGAAAAGATGGCAGCTTTTTTTTTCGTCTATAAATGGAAATGTTTTGCATGTAAAAGCCTAAAAGCAAAAAAAAATGTACTTACTTTATGAAATAAATTTGGCCTTCTGGGGTACAAGCTTGCTCCCATCCTGGGGGCAAGGGATCATCTGAAAGATTGTTTGCGCTTCCTGACTGAGACAGAGAAAGTCCTGGTTGGGCTGCTGCAACTGAATACGTTTGTTCTAATGTTGCTGGAGAACTATGTGCTCTAGAATGAGCTGATCCAATCCCAGAAGTCAAAGGGCTTCTTCTGCAGAAAAAATAAAATAAAAACAATTTTATAATATGTTTTATTATAATAATAATTCATACAAGTCATATACATACCTTATGGAATTTAATGTAGAGTCCACTGAATTTTCCCTAGAATGACTGACACTACCGCAAGGGGATTTTGATCCTACGGAAGGTGGATTAAAAAAGGAATCGGGTAACTTCCGTAATCTGAGTGGCACTTGTTGAGGTCGTCTTGCTCCAGAATTTGGCTTTAGCACTGAATCAAAAAGGGCTTGAAGCTCAGAGTCTGAATCACCTCGAATGTGAATGATTTGATTTTTATGATTTTGTCCATTTGGGAGTCCCCCACCCCCAGTCCCACCTGTTGCCATCTTCTCTTCCTGCCTTTTTAATACTCTGCGGATATTCTTATTTTTGAACCCAGCACAAACAAACTCACACTTTCATTGAAGATAACAAATTGATCAAGATTATATGCTGATTCACTTGGTCGGAAGAGTTATCACTAATTGCTGGCGTTCAGCTGAAGACCTAAACAAGAGAAAGAGAGAGACAACAGAGAGTTTGTTGATTGATACGTAAAGTGGTAGTAGTAAAAATTGTTAAATTAGGCTGATACTCTTTGGACTATGGGCGGACTGAGAGAGTACTGAATACTGACTGAATACAACTGGGATTGTTAAATCCAGTGATGAATCCACCCAACCCAGCCCCTGACTTTGCTTCGCACTCGCGTTGAGGGATATTTAAGTATAGACAAAATACGTTTAACCGGAGGCTTTTAACAGTGGCTCTGGCTCAACTTAACTAATGGCTTTAACTTTTGGATATCTGCTGGCTACCTTCACAAACACACACACACACTGCTTTTACATCCAAGAAAGAAACTCGGCTGCACCACAAACTTCTTCTTGTTCTTTTACTTGCTGCTGCTAAGTACATTCCTCGTCACTTCACAACATTCACTTCCCAGAGAAGAAAAGTGAATAGCATAGCGTCTTCTTCTATAATTACAAAAAAAGTACAAGTTAAATAAACAGAGGCTACGTAAAATTATGATAACCATGTCATATTTTCTCTGAGGATCTGTTTCTTTTCTATGCGTATCAGTGTTTGTGCCTCACCTTGATTTGCTTATCAACTGGAGACGTTTTGGGTTGAATCTTTTAAACAAATACTTGCTCCCTTATCTCAATTCAAAGAGAAGAGAGATAATAAATTGAGTTGCTTTGCTTCATCAAAAGCGACAGGTACTGCTTCCAACCAATCAACCTGCAAGATACAGATATATATATATATATATGTAGATTATAGATACAGCATGAAATATAATCCTTTAATTAACTATCTATATACCCCTTTCTTTCTTTCTTCTTTTTCTTCCGATTGATTTATGCATACAAGACAATAAAGTAAAATCAATCTTGCATAATAGATATAACAAGCCACCTACAACCTATCTACATATATTCATATAAGATGTAATTTAATCTTGAGCTTATTTGAATCTCCATAATAATACTACCTGACTCAGCCCTTAGGTCCTGTTTCCTAAATGTGGTTTGCATACAGCTACAAACATCTTTTCATCTTTCTGAAGCCGACAGGTTTTTAGAGGTAGAAGAAGAGAGACGCAAAAAATGGGCCTGAGACAAGGAAAAGTAAGGGAGAGAAGGTTGAGACCAAAAATCCCTTGACTGTTCAGACAATTAAAAATTCGTATTTTTTGTCTATAAGCATTCCTTGAAGTTTTTTGTACCTGTTGCACTCCTTGGCCAGGTGAGTGAAGGGGTGTTGGGTTGCTGGAAACTGCCTTTTGGGCTAATCTATCTCAATCTCCAAACGTATCCAAGTCCTTGGCCAGTCCTCAACAACTTAAGGGCCCTGCCTGCAACCAACAACCAACGTTGAGGATTTAAAAGGGATCACGCAGCCTGGAAATGATGATCACTCACTCACAAAATAATGAGTTTTATGAGTCCAGTTAACAAAGACTTGACATAAGAAATGTGTAGATTTATACCTTTGAGGTACCTGGCTCGAGGTGACCATTGACCATAGGTGGTCAACAATGCTTTTAACATTCGCCCGAAAAGAGAAGAAGATTAAGCAAAAGAGGCCCAGTTTATTGTCAAGTTTCAAGATTTCCTCGGAAGAATGTCAAAAAGGGCCAACTTATGACATGAAAAATGAGCTATAAAATAAATGTCTCAACTCTGTCTCAACTTGACTCAAAAGTCTCAAGGGGACAAAATAAAAGGAAACATTTCGTAACGACCGTTTCCTTTGAACAAGTTTGACCCGCTTTAAGAAGTTGACATGGTCGTCGTGTCATGACGCTGACGTGTCCTTCTACAGTGTCAATAATTACTTACCAATTTTTAAAAAACCGTAGAAAATTTAATTCTTTTAATTTGTTGATCCAACTTCTTTTCATGGATTGCAGTCGCAGAATCCCCCAACTTTTCACTATTTGTGGCAAGAGCAAAGAATGAAAACTTTGCGACAAACTGTTTCTAAAATTGGTCCGATATTTAATTAAATTTCCGTATGAATTAGTGACTCGTTAAAAGTTTGAAACAAACAATTAAAGGGGTAAGTGAGTCCTTTGCAACTGTGTTAAATTTTTAGGCTTATTTTGTATTTATTGTTAATTTTTAAAGGCGTTAATTAAATCGAGATGGACCCTGCATTGTTGAGGGAGCGAGATGCGTTCAAGAAAAGGGCAATTGCTACGCCAGTGTAAGAACTGTCAATTAATAAGTAATTAATAACAATTAATTTCACTATTTTCTAATTGTTGCAGGATTGAAACAAAGAAAAGGAAGGATGAAAGTTCCAAAGGAGACGCTCCGCCGAAGAAGCCGAAATGGTCCAACAACAACTCCTCAGCCCCACCTTCAAATGACCCCAACAAGACAATGTACGGCATTTAAATGGGCGTTTAATTACTTTGTGTTTTAATTTGTGTTTCGATTGTTTAGGTTTAAAGGGCTCAGTGGTGTTGGTTTAAGTTCATCCTACAAATTTGGCGTGCTAACCAAGATTGTTAAACATTTGAAACAAAAGTTTCAAGAAGGGGATGATTATCCTTTAAATCTTGAAGAAATTTTGGATGAAACTAATCAACTTGATGTGTCCGGAAAAATTAAACAGGTATTTCGAACTTTTATTTTATTAAAAAATAAACATTTTAATTAATAGTTTCTAATTTTCTTGGTCTTATTTTAGTGGCTGCAAACCGAAGCGCTTCCAAATAATCCAAAAATTTCAGCGACTTACGATAAATATCAATTTCGGCCTTCACTAGCTTGCCGAGATAAGAAATCATTACTCCGTCTTTTAAAACAATATGACATGAAAGGACATGGAGGTATTATGAGGGACGAAGTTGTAGAGTCTGTTCCTCATGCAGAAAAAATATTAAAGGTACAACAACGACAACTAATGTACATTTCTTTTCCTTTCTCTAAATATATGCATATTACAGGCACTTGATCCTGAAATTATAACAATTACAAGGCAAGACAAAAAGAAAGTGTTATTCTTCAAAGATCGTGCTGGCCATGAGCTTACAGTAGATGAAGAATTTCAGAAACTTTGGAGATCTGTGGCAGTGGAAGGAATAGATGATGCCAAGATTGAGGAATATTTGGACAAACAAGGAATTAGATCTATGCAAGACGAAGGAAGTAGAAAGTCAATTAAACCTCCAGTAAGAAGGAAGGGTCAACGCAAGAAGCAGAACAAAAAGCCAAAGGATAATGAGCACATTGCAGATGAACTAAGACATTATGAAGATAATTAATGACAAAAATATACCGTTCAGTCAAAATATTTAATATTACATTGGGAGGTTGTGCTGTAATTCTCCATTGTTTGTTTCATTAATTTGTCTAGACTAGCAAAATAATATTATACAAGGAATTTTATGGCGTCGAATAAGTATGAATTAAAAATGTTTTCCGCATTACGCCATCGTAAATATTTTAATGTACATTTTTTGATACACAAAAATGTAAAATAAAGTGCATTTTGATAACAAGGACCTGATTGTTTGTTAATAATATTTTTTATTTTTTATTTATGAGAGAAGGAATACTGGAAACTGTCATCATTATTTTTAAGGAATAAAATAATACGCCTACATAATATCTAAACTATTAAAATTAAATTTTCTTATTGCACATCTTGCACATAATAATATTATTATTACTTGCTCTTTCTTTAGTTCTTATAATAATAATTGTTTATCAAACCCTTTATATAATAATATTATGAATTATTATTATTTTAATTTTCAATCACTTAAAACGAGAAGGAAGGCATTTTTAAGACACATTTTTTAAAGAAGATTGTCGTCCTCTTAATCATTAATGAACACAGTAGTTTAGTAGAAAAAAATAATATTTAAGCATTTGGCAAAGGAGATGGAACAGTTCGTCTTGCTGCTTGTTCGTGCATCTTTTTCAATCGTCGTCTTAATTCAACTGGGAATTTTTCATAGCATTTCTTGCAAACTGGTTTTGTGTCAAATTCATAAAATTTGGACTTTGGATTCAATCGTTGGTCACAGGCCGAACAGGCAAAGTGATGCTGACACCAAGCTTTGTTCAAAGCAGTGACAACTAGAGAGAAGTAGAAATGTTATTATTACAAATTACAAAACAACTTTCTGAAAGTTTTTTTTAACTTACCATCTCCAGTAATGACCTGATTGCAGATGAAGCATAAATTTCCAAAAAGCTATAATAATAGAGGAAAAAAATATTAATGATAGTTTAGCTTCTTTTAAATCATAACGAGATTTTATATGTACCTGGTGATAATGAGTTTCGCAGTAAGCCAATCCCTTCTTTTCATAATGGCGATGTCCCAAGAAAGGCTTTTCGCATTTTGCACAAACAAAATGTTCCACGTGCCAATGCTTTCCAAGTGCCGTCACAACTCGTTCTTCAATTGGACGACGACATGCTCCACAAATGGGTATTCCCATTTTATCATGACATCGAAGGCAGTACAATTGATTCATGTCATTTGCAGCATATCCAGGACGAGACTTGACCTCCCTCGCATCCGAATTTAGCCTAGAAATTATTAATTTGATAATCAACTTTAGTAAAAAAAAAATGAGAAATTATATACTTACTCGACTCCACAAGCAGAGCAGTTGAAATGGTAAGGATGAAATACTTCACCTCGGAATTTTAGAGGTTTGTCATCAATTACTCCACTACAAAAAAAAAACATTCAACAAATTATGTTACGGGACTTTAACTTATTGATTGTGCATTAATATGAATAACATACTGGCACTTTTGGCAAATATATTTTCCAAGCCCTTCCGCTTTCACTTTTGCATTGCAATCATGACAAAGGGCTCTCCCTTGATTTTTAATAAATCCCAAATCAGCCAATTCCTTGTCGCACATTTCGCAGCTGAAACATTTTGGGTGCCAGCTCCCATTCATGGCCTTGATGACTCGGCCAACAATAAATTCCCCTGCAAGAAAAAAGAAAATTGTTCAAAACCTTTCTCCTGTAACAAAATCAATAACCAACTCACCGCATTTCAGACAACATGGAGCTGTGAAAACAAATGAATACATATTACATTTACAAGGATTAACTATTGACTTGCAATAACTTACCCATCAAAACATGGAAATCATGTTCGCAATACTTTCTCCCGTCAAATTCATAGAAAACTCCATCAGGGAATCTTCTGAAGCATTGGGCACATCTGAATAGCAGATAACAATAATCTTTTAATTTAAAAAAAAATACAAAAAAAAATAATTCTATATTACACAAAGCAATCGGGATGCCACAATTCTCCATTGGAATTAACGATCTTGTCTTGGGGCTCAAATCCCTCCCCACAACGGGAGCAAAACATTGTTCCAAGGGCCAGATTGATGCTGAAAACAGAAACAACAATAATTATTCAGAAGCAACACAATATCTAGGCCATTTCCTTATCATAAAATAATGAATTTTCTGAGAAAAGGATGATGAGTGTTACCTTTCCCAATCCTCATTTTTTGTATGCGTTCTACTATTTTTCCTCCGGATAAATAAATTACTCTCGTCAATGTGTAGAGATAAATGTTGCATTTTAATATGCAAAACAAAAACAGATTTATATTTGCAAATAATATATGATTACTCTGCTAATGCACACCTTGGAATGACTTCATCAATAAATTGGATTTGTGTATTTTATTATTAATGCTACCTAAAACATCCTTTTCAATTCAAAGATATATGGTTAAGTACATTATCAATTACTCTGCTGCCAAAACTCGAGCTTAATTGGTTTTACTATAGACCGTGACAAAAGAATTTTTAAGCTACACCTTTGAATATGCTTTTATCATTATACGAATGTACATGCTACAAATGTTAAGTTGTTAAACAAACATTAAATAGAATTATGTGATAAACTCGAAATTGTTTGAGTTATCATGCTCCCTTTAATTTACTCTCATTCCTCATTCAACTCCACAACCAATTTTCTTAAAAACTTTCTCCCATATAAAGCAAAGTAGCTTACCCTGGCATTTCTTCGGAAGCAATCAAATCCACTCAAAAATTAACCCAATTCCAAATTAATCAAGCCTGAAAATACATGGAACCAACAATTTTAGTATTTAGCAACAATAAAGCACATTCCCTAAGCCGTGTAATAATTTATAGGGATTTAAATTAAGGGTTTTAACGCATCTGTTATCAGTCACAAAGGTTTAGGAAAAGCGAGCAAGAGGAAAGGGGAAGACAGTGAATGGATATTTAATTAGCAAAGGTGTGTCGTATGAATTTGTATACCTTTCTTTTATGTTTCCAGAATGAGGATGAAGAAGTTTGGTATATTTCTGGATCCCACTTTGGTATATGAGACGGAGGAAGTGGAGAGGAAAAGTTGGCAGAGCTAGCAGTAGGTACATTTATTTTAACACAAAAAGTGTGGGTGTAAGCAAAGTAGGAGTTAGCTATGCTAAAAAATAAATCCCATCTCTTATATCCATAAACTAAAGGGTTATAATATAAGAACATGAATGACATGGATCTTGTCTTGGGCGAGGTTTCCCTTTCCTTAGACAACTCCAAATATGGAACATCTCAATAATTTCTCAATAAAAACTTAACCTCCTATTGTAAATGTGAATGGCACAAGATTGAACTCGTGTAATTTTTTTGAGGGTTGGCATAAAATGGATATGTAAAAGGCTTTTACGAAGGGGTCCATTAAACTAAAAGCGTGTGACTGTGACACCTGTAGCTTTTTATAAAGCATTTTCATAGCCTGATTTTATAAATATTTCATGGGTCCACTTTATATAAAAGCTTTTACATTTTCCCTTCTGCATGACTGGCTTTTGGGAATCCAGAAAACATGGATATCTGGGAAATGTCAAGCGACGCATCCCACACTGCGCCTCTAAATTATTCCACAGTGAATTGGAAAAGAAAGAATTATTATTATATCATCCGACATGAAGCCGCAATCCCATTTCCACCAACCAACGAATATTTTATGGCATGAATTGCATTTATTCTCCGGCTGGAGAACATGTAATGAATGATTAAACATTGACGCTAAACATAGTCCTTCTGCCCCATAAATATAAATCCTATCCTACTTGACTCTGGGCTCCGTAATTACCTACCTAATAACCTATTAAACCATCCTTCGTATGTCTCTTCTTCATTGTGTGCTCACTACATTTAATATTGATGCACTTGTCCATTAATTACTTCTATATCTGTTCGCATCTATTTGAGTTTCAATTCCCAGATTGTCCATAAAGTGGGCTTATCAAGGCTCCAGAGAGATATTGCATGACGCATCGGGTTTTATGGCTGTTCGGCGTGGGTGAAAGCAGTGTGGGATTCATTTGGGTGAAAGCGTATCCTTGTCCCCTTGTGAAAAACCATTGGCTCCAATTCTAAACAACTTTTGTAGCAAATAAGAATTATGACAGGGTTTTATTTCTTTTAATTCTAGGAAATTAGGAAATCAAGAAAATATCATGATAACATAATTAGTTTTCTAGAATTATATTATAGTAGTGTAGAAATCCAAGTTGGTTTTTATCATTTTGTTACAAATTGCATCATGCACGACGGTCAAAGTCAAAGTCAAAGTCAATAATAATAATAAAAAAAGTGTTTATCAACGGATTTGGTTTTGATAAGGGATAACCTTCGTTGGTTTTGTGGGTACGTCTTTGAAGCAAAATGTTTGGACGGAACAAAGTGGAAAGCACGAGTGGGAGCAGTACGACGAGCAATAGCAGCAGCACGTCAAGCGGTGACGAAGACAGTGGAGGTGACGCTTCGTCTTCTGAAGAATTCTTTGACGCTGAAGAGCCTCATACAGGGACGCTTATCAGATTTTCGAAAAAGATTTTGGAAAGTCCTCCAAACAGAGTGGATTTGACAACACTCACTCCAGCAGAGATTGATTCTTGTTCTTCCAATGACTACTTTTTTGTGACCCCACCCACTAGTAGTACAACGCAAAAGATATCACTCCTAGGGTCGGCCTCTGGGGTTGGGGACAACTCTTTAGGGAACTTAAATGCTAGTGGGTTGTCATCTACAGCCATTTTATCAAAAGTAAGAATACGACGAAAGCATTTGAACGAGTATTATGCTATACTGACTTGTATTTTTTTTCGTATAGAGCGAGATGGACGAGGTAGCTGAAGAACAGCGACGTCGTAAACGATTAGAGGAAATGAGACGAAGACTGAACAATGATGACATTGAAGAAGGTCCTCCAGACGAACAAACGAGTCCTTCAGACAGTCAAACATCAAGTGTTGAGGGATTATATGGAGCCATTTCCGGGAAAACTTCACATCCGTTTAAAGTTGTTGATCATGATAGTGTTAGTTTGCAATCTGGGGTTTCAAGTGGGCGGGTGGGTCGACCTTCATCGACATCGTCAACAGTGTCTTCAGTGCCTAATTTTTCTGGATCTTCCATGCCAAATAATCCTTCTTCTCCCGGTGGTTCAACGTCTCAGCATAATACGTCGTCCTCATCGTCTCATGTTCCTAGTAGCCCAACAGCTTTACAACAACAACAACAGTTGACAAATAGTAGTCATTCAAGTAGTTCAATACCAGAAGAAAACGAATCACAAGTGCCTTTGTCCCCTTCTAGTAGAATTGGGAATGGAAATCTAACAAGAAGTGGTAATTCACATACAATTATTCCAAATGCTGAACCAGATTTAGTTGCTAGCTGTCTTACAAAAGATAAAGCCAATGGAAATGTTTCTGCTTCAACATCAAAAACTCCAATGCCAGCCCCAGTGGCACCACCAAGACGGAAAAGAAGAGGAGTACTATCAAGAACCCAGTCTGAAGAGGGAGGAGGCGAAAGCAGTAGCAAAGATTCAACGCCTTTGACAGAAAATGCATCAGAAGCTTTCCCTGGAACTTCATCGTGTTCTTCCTCTTCGAGAAAAAATTCAGCAAGTAGTGTTAGAACAATTGCTTCACCAAACCCTCCTAGTCCAACTGTATCAATCAGATCAGTTTGTAGAGAATTAGACAAAACTCTAGAAATAGCTACTGCTCAAAGGATTTGTGTGGTGAAAGCACAGGATGAAGAGAAAACGCGAGCAAAAAATTCCGGTCCCAAAGTACTAAGAAGAACGGAATCATTACCTAAAGATGTAATTGCTGCATTTGATCCAACTGGATCCGGATCTGGAGGATATCGAGACAACAATAAAAATTCCTCCGCTACAAATTCATCAACTTCCACGCTAAATAATGTCAATCCTATTGGAAATGAAGATGAACCACCAAATTCGAATAACAACAGCAATCCTACTTCACAACAAGATTTATCATTGCTAATAAAAAGACATAGTTTATCAGCCGAAAAAAGTTCCAGCTTAAAAAAGGGCAACAACAAGAGTAATTCAGCCCCAAAAACTGGATCAATGCAACTTTCCTCACTTGTTTCCGCAATTGCAGCAATGGAAGAAAAGAAAGATTTTGAAGGTCTTGCAAATTTTGATATGATTAGAACCAGAACGGACTCTGGAAAATTATTATCAGATTTAGAAATATTAGAACAAGTTCAGGTAAGCCATGAAAATTCTATAATTTTAATATATTATATATGAAAAATTTAAATATGTCATCAAATTCTTTTATATTCGTGGGTACTTTTATACATAAAAAATATATTATTATGCTTTCTTCTTGTCATCCTTAAAATTTCTTATTCTGTCTCAATGCTAGCGGCCAGAATCGTTGGATTTACTCTTTCATCCGGTACCTTACTAAATTTAGTTTTTGAACTTTAACACTAATAATAATAATATTTTGCACTTAGTACCTCGATTCACTAAAAAGTATCCCTGATCCCTGAAGCTTTCAGAATTAGAATTTTAGAACTAGAGCTTATTATACTGTACTAATCTTTCCTATTTTCTTCCAAGAATGTCTGCACTGTTTGTAGTTGCGACAATTAGCCTGGGAACTATGTATTTTACTAAAACGTTTGCTTAATTTAGGTTCTCAACTTGGACACTGGAGAAAGAGTTCCTTTATCCATTGCTGAAGATAAAATACCCCAATGTATCAATCCCCTGTCACTACACATAATGAGATTAACTTCTGAATATGTTGGCCAAAGAAATAGTGTTGATAGAGATTCAGATGAGGAGTCACTAGATTCCAAAATGTCCTCGGCAGCGTCTCAAGAAGACGGTGAAATTTCCGGTGTTAAAAAGAAGACTGCCCAAGTAAGGAGATTTTTAGGATCCACCGTTAGAAGAACAGTGGACAAAGCAAAGTCACTTGCCCACAGAAGACATGTCAAAGAAGACGTGGATATTAGCACAAATGAAGATATTTTACTTGGGGGTGGACCAGATCCTTTGGTCAAAATGAAAGCTTCTCACAGTCACAAAGGCCCTTATGATTTTGATCATTTACAACAAGTTCAAGATTTATCAGGAGAACATTCTGGTCCAGTGTGGTGCATGAAATTCTCAAATTGTGGACGACTTATTGCTACTGCTGGACAAGATAAAATTATCCGAATTTGGGTTCTCAAAGATCATTTGCCTTATTTTCAAGATATGAGAACTAAAAATACAACAGATAAGGTTTCCCCTACTCCAAGTCAAGAGTCAATTGTCTCACAACATTCTCAACATTCAGCAGAAGAAATGTTGCTAGCGTGGTAATTATTCAAAATTGTCAATGATAATTATTGCAGAATCAAAATTTACCTGTTTGTTTTCATTATCCAGTGAAAACAGTGATCCAAAATCGCCTTTTGTTCCTCGGCCTTTATGCACTTATTCAGGACATACTGCAGACTTATTGGACATTGCTTGGTCAAAAAGCTTTTTCCTTCTTTCGTCTTCCATGGATCGTACTGTGAGGCTGTGGCACATTTCTCGTCGTGAATGTTTGTGTTGCTTTCAGCATATTGATTTTGTAACGGCAATCGCCTTTCATCCAAGGGTAAGAAAAAAAAACAAAAAAAACGATCTGAAATGCACAAAAACAAAAAAAAAATCTTAATTAATTTTGGCCCACTGTTATTATGTAGCGGAGCTACATTATGTGAACGCATTGTCCGTCCGTCTGTCCGTCTGTCCGTCTGTCTGTCACCACG
>JAQIXN010002161.1:0-12965 GCA_034698145.1 Proisotoma minuta
CATGGCGATTTGTGAGTGATTATAATCTATTTGGATTATAATCGTTATAATCGGTTACTGTGAACACCCCTATTGTTAAAAATGGTTCCGTAAAATATATATATTATTATTTATTATTCATATCTTTGAGGAATCGAATGCATTTTCTGAATAATTTAATTTAAGGAGTAGGATAAAGAAGAAAAGGGGTTCTCCAGACGAGATACTGAACAAAGCTAATCAAATTCCCAACAATGTTGATTTTAAGTTCTCTGAAATTGATCCCTGTTAGCCCCTCTAAAATTCCAATAATGGTTTGGAATAATAGGTCGTTTTTTAATCCGCTATCCACTCTATGAATCAATTCAATTGTTGATTGAAGATTTCTGAAAGCTACAAACCCCTCTCCTTTAATGGGCTCAAAGAGTTTGGCTGCCAAAATATGTACTGCTGGGTTGGTGTTGATTGCATTCATGAGGAATTTAAGGAATTCTGCCCATTCTAAAATGTTTGAGTTCAAGAGTTGTTCAAGTGCAGCAAAAAAGGCTTCCAAATCACAAGGCGGATCTTGTCGTTTGATAATTGATTTCAAAAATGTCGCAAACGGAGACATGTCTGCACGATAGTATGATTCAGCTGAACGCTTGTGGCGAATTCCATGATTTTTATCTCCAAGATTTCTTGAAAGTGGAACATCTGGTGGCAATGTGTCTATCAATCTCTGTGGAGCTTCTAACTGTACATAAACGTTTCTAAAAATTGCATAAATGTTTTTGTCCCCATCCTTGAAACCGTTGTTGTATAAAAGCTCCATTACCTAAAAATATAATTATCAAAATTTTAAAAAGCTAACAAAATCTAGAGACTGAGTCTCTGAGACTCACATCGCTCCATTCGGAATCTGCAGCCCATAAGAAAGTATGCATCTCTTCGAAATCTGGCGTCTGTACATAAAGCTTGAGGAATTCGGTTAGATTTGAGAAATCCAATTTAATTTCAGGAAATTCTCCTCTCATGTTTTCCAAGGTGGACAACGCAGGGGGACTGGCTGGGAGACATCCAATTAATCCTGGAAGACTTCCTATTAATCCAATGACTCCACCAATTAATGCGCCCAAATCTAACGCTCCATTCTTTTCAAGTCGAGTCCAAAGACCCTGTAGCGGAGGATACATGTCATATTTTGGCACATCCTGACCACTTCCTATAAAAATATTTTTTTCTTATGAAATTTTTATTTTTGTTAAAAGTAAGAGTGCTTCAAAGAATTATCCATACCAAATTGGGCTAGATACCCTAAAATCACAAGCGAAGCAAATAATCCGAATTTTCCCATTTTAAATCTGAGAATGTATGAAACCAACGCCCAACTAATGGACAATTAAATTGATTTGATCATTTTTTTTATTTATCAATGTCACTTGTGATTTTACTCTTGACATATCAGTTCGATTAAGCGATACCATGAACATTACACAATCTCAATCAAATCGTGCAGGTGAGAAAAAGTTGACAACGCTTCATATATACAATGAAATAAGATAAGGTTTTATTTGGCTCAAAATAGTTTACATATAAATGTTGAAAGGATGTTTGTAAAAATTTCTAAAAAAATGTAATCAACGGAACATGTCCATGTACTCATTGATCATCTCAGACTTTTCTTTGGTTTCAGCATATTTGACGAGTCTTTGAATTTGGGGTAATTGATAGAAATCGTCGAAAAACTTCTTTTTCTCTGGCTGTTGGAGCATTTTTATAAATGCTTTAACATTTTCATCCTTTCGAATCAATTTAACAATAACCAGAGCGAAATCTTCCGCTTCAGGAAATGATGATAGAATAGCCTTTTGAGCTGTCTCGACAGTCGCGTAGGTAGCATTGTCGCATGGAACTAATGGACTCGGTAATGGGACAGGTTCGAAATTCTCAATAGGACCATTTGCATCTACTTGATAGGGAAGTCCAAAAAAATCGTACATGGAGTTAAACGCGTCGTAGATTTCAGGATATCCTCCCTTCTCTATGATGTGGATTATCTGTACACGAAATTAATCTTTATTTGTTGTTAAAATTGCATAATTAAAAGTACCTCAAGAAATTGGGGATTTGTCCACAAATAAAGATGAATGGTTTTGAAGTCTTCTCCCTGAAGATATGGAAGGATTTCAGGGTCTTCTCGATGCATGCAAGAAATTTGACTGTCTCGATCAATCCCCATCATCGCATTTGAAATGGTATCCTGATCAAATATGCTCAAAATTTCATTTACAGCAGGTCGAAGATCGATGGAATTTTCTATAAATTTAAAGATTTCATAACAATTTTCACATTACAACCAAAGCTTATATTTACCAACTACGACGGCTGATTGTCCCAAATTTATAAAAGTCCCCAAAAGGACAAGTAATACAGCAAAGAAATGCATTTTGTAACTCTGATTGTTGGAAATGGACTGTGCTCGAGACAATCAAATTTTTCAATTTATATTGGAAACAATCAGCATATTGCATGAAATTTTGTTTGCTCTGTAAAATATAAAGTTTACTGTTGAATAATATTGAATTTTGATAACCTCTTTATTTAATAGGTCCCGAAATAAAATAAAAACTGTTTACATAATTCTTTTACAGGTTATCATCCGGATAAAGGAATTCTCAGAAATAAATAATAATTTTGGGGGGACATGACTGCAAATCTTTTGAGAACTTTTTCAAGAGGAACAAAGAGTCTTTCAATTAAAAATAGGAATAAAATTAAAGATGTTTTGAAGGCCAATCCTCTATCAAACCAATTCAATATTGTGATGACTAGTCCAAGGTAATAATTAGTTATATTTAAATGCAATCATGAAATTAATTAACATTTTTAATAGTGATCTAATCGGTCGAGATTTGGTGTCATTTGAAAATTATCGAACTCAAGACATTTACTCAATATTATGGACAGCTTTAGACTTGAAAGATAATCCAGTTTCGGGACTGGATAAAATTTGTAGCCGAAAATCAATTAGTTTGCTTTCATCAAACCCTTTGCGTCGAATTATTTTATGCAATGCAGCATCAAAACTTGGAATAATGACGTCTTTTATAAATCCGAATGAATTGGATCTGGATTCATCAATTATTGACTATGAAATTTTGGGAAAGTAAGGTTTTGATATAATTTAACAAAATCATTTCAGTAATAATTCTCTTTCCTGTTTGCAGAACGGTTGGAGCTGGTTCTGATTTAGTTATTATTGACTCTGCTCATATCAATCAATTGGACGCTGAAAAATTTGCAGAAGGCTGCACTGTTCCTGTTATCAATGTTGAATCATACCACATGTGCCCAATTTATTGCCTCGCAGAATTGATGACATTATTTGAACATTACAATCGCATTAGGAGATTAATCTTATCCTTTGTGGGACATGGCACAAATTCCTTGCTCAATACTTATGCTTTGCTATTACCAAAAGTCGGAATGCACTTGCATTTTCTCATTGACGACGTATGCAGATATGACTAATAATATTCTTATGCAAAGTACTATCAATTAAATCTTGAATTTCAAATGCAGGATATGGATTTAGACGTATGGGAAAAGGGCGTCCAACTTTCGGCTCAATATGGAACAGAATTCAAACAATTTGACACTTTGTCAGAAAATTTATATCGAACACATGTAATTTCTTCAACCGAAGAATTGATGCCCTCCATCCCCCAAATTACATTAGACCATACTCGAGAAATGGATTTGAATTGGACTGTCCTGCAGAAAAATGTTCATGTCAAAAATTCTTTACTTTCTCGAGATTTGCTGAGATGTAAGCAATCGCTAATATGGAAAAATATTGAAAATCAACAATGGATATTTATGGTACACATTTTATTTATTGTTAGTTTAATACAATAATGCTATAATTTTCTATTTCAGGCTACATTGATTGCAATTACTTCTAGTTACACCCCAACAATTGAGAGACCTCAGTTTGAAGGAGACCCTTAAAATGTGACCTAATTTTAGTACCATCAAGAAAATAAAATGCATTTTAGACCATTTTCATGCAATGAGAAAAGCGAGACGAGAAATAACTGAAATGAGATTTTCATTATGAGAATAAAATATAGCGCCAAGTTTGCCGCACCACGCTTTGAGCAGACTGCTGAATAAAATTAAAGTAGTTGAAAATTACAAGATAAGTGGCTATTCACAAAATTTATCAAGATGGTGAAACAATTTTTAAGTAAGTTTTTAAAACTTTATTGCATTTTTTTTGAAAGATTTTAAAATTATTATTATTATTACCAATTACAGAAAAGAAGTCAAAGAGGCAGAGTTGCAAAAAGCGGTACAAGATTGAAAAGAAGGTCCGCGACCACAACAAAAAGTTGAAGCGTTTGGATAAGCACAAAAAGACTGGAAAGAAAGCCAAGAAGCTGATAATTGTTCCTGGAGATTGTCCTTTCAAGGAAAAGATTTTAGCTGAAGCTACTCAATTAAAAGAAAGTATTCTTCAAGGGAAATTGGCCAAGAAAGAACAAGCAAAATCTGATAAGAAGGCGAAAAAGGCACAAGGGCTCCTTAATCCTTCAGCCCCTCATAATAAGCCCATCAAAGCTGCTCCCACACAGACTTCGGAAAATAAAAAGACGTCTTTTCAAGAGTTACTGAAAAAAGCTCAAGAAAGAGGATATCAATTTGAACAAATTGAACAGAAAAAACAACAGCAAGGAGGGGATGCAAGCTTAAAAGCATTTTATCGAGAATTTCAAACGGTAATTTTATAACAATTATATTTTATTCAATAAATAATAAGCTTGATTTGTGGTTAGGTGGTAAATGATGCAGATATTGTCATTCAAGTTTTGGATTCGAGAGATCCTTTGGGAACAAGAAGTTCTGATGTTGAAGAAGCAGTTCGAAGCCAAACAGATAAAAAGCTGTTGTTTGTTTTAAATAAATGCGACTTGGTTCCACCTGAAAATTTGCAAAAATGGATTTCTTACCTTAAACAAACGTGAGCTAGCGATTTTATTTGCAAAGAAAATGTTATTTTAATCTGTTTTTTCAATATTATAGAACAAGTTGTGCAGTTATCCCATTCAAGGCAAATACACAAAAGCAAAAAGATCGACTCGGGGCTGTTGGAGCAGTAAACACACTGAAAGGAAATGACACCAAAAAGAGTGTTGGAGTTGGAGACCTCATGGGAATTCTGGGGACTTGGGCAAGAGGAAGCGCAGGGGGAGTGACTGTTGGTGTTGTTGGAATGCCAAATGTTGGGAAAAGTTCTTTAATCAACTCTTTAAAAAGGTCCAAAGCCTGCAATGTTGGGGCCAAGCCTGGAATAACAAGGTAATTTTTCACAGCCAATTTTGTAAATTAAACCATTAAGCCAATTGTTTGTTTTGCAAATTTTTTTTAGAACATGTCAAGTGATCCATCTGGATTCCAAGCTGAGACTTATTGACTCCCCTGGAATCTGTTTTTCGAAAGAGACGGGAAACGAATCCATTACTTTGGAAAAGATTCTTGCCAGAGTTCCAAAAACAACGCTACTCTTGCACTACAATATCCAAGACTTTCAAGATCCTGAAGAATTTCTTTGTAATATTGCAATGAAATATGGTCAGCTTAAAAAAGGTGGAATTCCTAACACAGCAGCTGCAGAAAATAAGCTGGTTCAGGATTGGCATACGTAAGGTTTTTTTTTTCATTTTTTGTATCTGCTGTTGTTCTTTTGATTTTAAAAATATCTAAATATATTATTTTCAGAGGAGCAATCAGATTTTTCACAGAGCCGCCAGAATTGGCTTCTTCAACAACATCCGCAGCAATTATGACAACAATGGCCGAACCATTTTCACTTGATAATTTTACATCCAATGCTAGCACGGATGATGCCGAAATGGAAGAAGAAACTGCAAATACTCAAGAAGACGAAGAAATGTCTGATGAGGAGGAGGACGATGATGAACAAGAAGAAGAGGAACAACAAGCTATTGCAGCAGTAACTCCACCAAATCTAAAACAACCGTCCCCAAGGCTTACTAGAAGCCAAGCTAAAAAGAAGGGCGTCACGTTTTCCATTGACACAGCAGGAACTAATTTAATCCGTAAGAGAAAGTCAGTAAGGAGACAACAAATTGAAGAAGAATCAGTTTCACCAAATGCCCAAAAGAAGCTGGGGATGGTGACGACTAAAAAAGTGTTGATGAAAAAGATTAAAAAGTCTAAAAAGAAATCAGCAAAGAAAGCTGATGAATTGGCAGAGATTGTTAAGAAAATGGAGTTTTAAAACAATAGTTAAATAGATTTCGTTGACACTTGTTATTAATAATTCATTCGCAATGACTTGAAAAAAATAATAAAATTACGTACATTTATTTAAAATCTATAAACTATTTGGTTATTTCAGTTTCCTCTTCTTCTTCATCTTCCTCCTCTTCCTCTTCGGCAAGCAAAAGAGCTTCAGCAGCATCTTCCATTGCTTGTTGTTGTTGAGCTGCCAAAATTAAAGCTGCAAATTCATCTTCCATATCATCTTCTTCAGTTGGAAGCGTTGGCTCATCTTGTTTCAATACTTCTACAACTGCAGCTTGATATTTGAGAAATTCCAAGTACTCTGCATTCAACCTTTTTTCCTGTGCAATTTCATCCGTATCCTGTTGTTCTTGGGATTTAACAATTCTAGATTGAACCCATTTATTTCGAACAGCCGCAAGTTTTTTATTTCTGATCGCAGCCTCTTCATCCCAAGTTTCCTGACGCGTGTCTTCTCTGCCCATGAGTTCCTTCATAAAGCTATCTTCGTTTGGCAAAGGTCTTGCATAATATCGAGGAAGAACCAAAACAAATAAAACTCCGTCCGAGTCAGTTATAGCAATAAATTGTTTTTTAGAGGCCGATGCCGCTTTTGGTAGTGCAACTCCAGTAATTCGAGAATTCGACACTTGTTGAGTCATCACTGGACCATTGCTTCTATCCAACAAATCCCAAACTGCGATAGAACCCTCTCTTGTCCCTACGTAGAAAACTCCAGGACGTGAGTTGGACCTTTAGGAAAATACTTTTTAAATCATTCATCTAGATGTATGAAACATGACTTATTTTTTGACGTACCATGTAGCACACCAATAGAAATGATCTGATCCACAGCATTGCAATATTGGATGTCGACTTTTCTCCTTCCAAATTGTAATTGTACCACCGCCAATGACAAGCATTAGGTCATGATATCTTGGACTACGAGATATCGATGTTATTGCTCCATCATGATAAACTTCCATGTATATATTTTGGCATACTGGAATTTGCAAAAGCATGCAAAATATGACACTGCTATTCGAAACTATTTAGATTTAGTTTTATTAATAAATACCTTTTGTTCCAAACTCATTGTTTACTGTTCCTTCTTTACTCTGCATCCTGGAAATATTTGTAGTCATTATTTTTTTTAAATTACAATGTATTCAAATATTACCAATCCATAAAAGCAATTTGTCCAGTCTCGCTTCCCATGAAAAGCGTGGTCTGACCATTTTCCAAAGGATTTAGAAAATCTTGCTTTTTTGCCGATTGCATAGTTTCTTCTTCAACGGGAGCAATTTCTTCCTCTTCTTCTTCTTCACCTTCGTCTTCCAAATCTTCTTCGTTTTCACCTTCGTTTTGCAGCTCATCACCTTCAAGTTCAGTACTTAACTTTGTTGATCTTTTTATACCTTCAACAGATTCATTGGAATCCATTGTACTGAATTTGTACGAGTCTCCTAAAATTTTCATATTGAAAGTTTCACAAGAAAAATTCTCATAAATATGTACCTGGTGACGCTCGACGTAGTTCAGTCAGAGAGAGCAATGTTGAATACATTGGTCCATTGCCATCACTAAGATTGAGTTTCAGAATAAATTTCCATTGGTTATTTTCCAAATGAGCCCAAGGATTCACTTTAATGACATCTCTTCTTTGATTATTTCCCTCATCCTCATTTCCTGCGTTGTCATAATCATCCACCCCTGGTTTTGGGGGCCGAGTGTCCCAGAGTCGAAGGGTCCCATCGCCCGCAAGACTAAAAAATTGAACACTATGATTTGCACTATTTTCAAACATTGCTCCAGTTTTTCCAAGCTGTTGACGTTAATGAAACATTACGTATTGGCTAAAATTCCATTCAATTAAGTATATATTTATGTACTTCAACATGAGCTGGGAGCCAAGCCGTACTAGTTACAGGTTTCTTGTGACTTGCATCCAAGTTGGAAAGAGCTGCTGGAGAAATCAGTGGACAAATATATTTCTCTGTCGAATCTTTCAAGCGATCTAAAAATGTTGGCGTGTTGATGTCAGACTCTGTGGCACTTTTCTTGCGACTTCGATCTTGAGCATTGGCTCTCATTTCATAAAATGTTCTTCCGAGATCCCACAAAGCAACTTGGCCATTGGCACATCCGCCGCAAACTAAGTGAGGGTCAGATGGATTTACCATAAAAGTAAAAACATCATTTGGTGCATCCAGCATAAGCTAACAATTATATTGCCATTAACTTGATATTTCTAAGAGAAATACTTGTTGTAAATTAATACTTACTTGAGGATGAGAAGAGTCTTTAATGTCCCAGAACAAAACAAAATTTGGTTCCATTAATACTTTAGAATGGCTCTCAATCCGTTTGTCAAATGTTACGTCTTCACCCAAAGCCATAATTACAATATCTGAAATATACAAAATCAAGGTTAGGATTGTTGAAATTTTAAATTTCAAATTTATATGCTCATTATATATTAATGCCTTCTAAAGCTGGATGAAATCGCAACCAATTAACAGTTCGTCCTTTAGTATGTCTTGAATCTGAATAAGTTTGATATTCTTGAAGTAAAAGAGATTCAGTGCTAAATTCCATTTCATGTCCCCCACGTTTGGCTTTTAAATGAGTGTAGTCATCAAAAAGAAGATCCACCATTTCATTTTGTTGTAACACTTTTTCCAATCTAGGCATTGCCTAATGAATTGAAGACAATTTGTTTTTAAAAAAATCCTATTCTTTTTTATATAATAATTTTACCCCTTTGAAAAATTTGGCCATGCTTTTTGATTTCATAATAATTTCCACATTTTCATCAGAAATACTTTGAATTGACTGTTGGACCATTTTATTTCTTTTGAACGCTGTTCCAGTTTGAGTTGAGGTTGTTACACTTGGAAGCTTCGCTTGAGTCCCTCTGTCAATTTCCATTCTATGAATAAATGGTATCTCTGAAGGATCTTTGGATTCAATGTTTATAAACATTTCCGGATTTTCTGAATCCGCAAAATTGCAATCTTCTCCAAATAATGTTCTAAGTCTACTCACAGTGACCGTGATCTACAATATTACATTGATTTTTAAGTGCCTCGAAAATATTTATATATGTACCGGAGGTCTTGTTGGAATGACTCTTTCTTCGTCAACTTCCACTTCACTTCCAAGTCCACGCCATTTTCTTGGATAAACTGCTGCCAAGTCATTCCATTGATCTTCTTCTTTTTTCTTTTTGTCCACAAATATTCTTTTCTTTTTGGGAGGATGAAGAACACGATTTCTCGCTTCAAGACTGAGACATAGGAAATATTCATGACCAGTTTGCTTGTTTGTATCCACGCCAAGAAGCATTGCCAGATCAGGATAATACTAAAAAAATCAAGCCAATACATATATAAACTTTTGCAAAACAATTTCTCCATAAAGTTCTTTACTTTGATTTTGTCATAGTGTGGCAAAAAATCCGACTCTTCTTCAAATGTAAACAAATGCAACCTAATTTTTTTCCAATTAAGCCATGCATTTTTGATTGACGACTCTGGGGTTAAATTCTCAATTCCAAAATATGTTTTTGTCTTGTCAGATAATGTTATTCCAACTAAGCCTTCAATAGATGTCAAATCCTCAACTGGAAACATTTTTTAATTTTATTAAAAGTAAGTTTCATCAAATTATTATTTTTGTCATAAAATTGTACCTTCAGTTTCTTCATCCATAACCTCATCCATAAATATAGTTTTTATATCGTCCTCATCATCATTTCCCTAAGAAGGCAAAAAGGTTAGGTTAAAGATTGTTATTGCAGCAATGAGCAACTTTTACCCCAAAAGTGAAAGAAATTCTATTTTGTTCTTCTTGGTCTGCTGCAGTTTGTTTGTTGTCCTTTTGCTCTTCTGCTGGAATATCCGGTTCGCTAAAATCACAAAATTATATTTAAACCAAAATAAAATTATCATGATAAATATTGTTCTTACTCGTCCATCATGAGGTCTACAACTTCCGGGATATCATCGTCATCCTCTGTAATTTAAATTACGATAATCTCAACTAGTCTATTTAAGGGATTAGTAATATCGTTAGTACCACAATCGTCACACTCACAGTCTTCACATTTACATTCGTGAGGGTGAGACGGGATCTCAAAATCCATTAGCTCCGATTCTTTTCCTAAGCATGATTAAAGTTTGGTCAATACTCTAAAGCTTGCATGCAAAACTTGATAATAAAAGTGACAAACTGTTGCTTGTTTCTCCCCCTTCATCTTCCTCGTCATCGTCCACATCCTCAACGTACAATTCATCAAGCGTATCTTCGGACATTGACATTTTGAACTAATCAAGTAATTTAACCGTTTATGATAAAGGATGATCCTCAAATGTTGCAAGAGAAAACATTCAGACAAATTATCAATTTTTATTGATTGTCAAATTCTCAAGTCAAATATTTTAGGCATAACTTATAGCAACTCCATCAAATGTATGCGATTAAAAACTGAAGCCGAATCAAGCAAGGTGAGAGTAATGATTAATTGTTAATAATAAAGGTCATCATAAACACCACAAACGAAAACGTGTGATATAAATGAATTATTTGGTTTCGGTCTCTTTATTTTGTAATAATGGGTAGCATTATGGTCACAAAGCAAGTAACAACCTTGTTCCATATATTATTTCCAATTCCAAGTTTGGAACACATGAGTGTAGAGGACAAATGGAAATTCAAGTCAGGCTTTATGAAATTAATTTGTCACTCGATTATTACATACGATGAATAAAAGCAGTGTATAGTTCCGAACAAGCTCTTCAACAATGTCATCATTTATGCATGCAGTTTAATATGTAATTTATTGTGTTGTAAATGTAGGTATTGAACATTAATAATAGCAAGTGACAACCATTCAATAGAGCGAGTATTTGTTGAATGGAAAATGGAAATATAAACAAACCTTCGGTCCTCTTCTTCATGTGCTTTAACTTCAGTTAGTGTTCAACAATTAATGCTTATTTATTCCCTGTTTCTGTTCTTGTCCTGCATTTATGTAGAATAGGAATTGGGAAATAAATAATTAAAATCAGTTCCTGCTTCTTGCTAAGATTCACAATAGTTTAGGTTTGTTAAAAAAATATATGTGATCATTAATCTAGTCCTTGGTTTAAGCTCCAGTTATCTCAAAACTGTACTCACGCATTTAAAAATTAGATCAAACACATACACAAATTAAATGCGTAAAAGTGACAAATCATTCAAAGCTACATCATGGTAAGTTCCACTTCTAATTTTTATAAAATTGCAATTTTAATCGGTGCTGTCTGTAAATCATTATTTGTAGAATGACTCATAATCGTTTACTTTGGACTTTCTCTAGCTTCATTTTTAAAGCGATTGTGTAATAATTAATGCATTGAAATTGAAATTCTGCATGCAAAACTAAAATTTCCCGAATCGAGCCAGATTTCTCGAGATTTACTTCGTTTCAATTTTCATGCAAATAAATAGTCGACATTGTAATTGTATATTAATATCATGTTACATTAATACAATAAGACGCTGTTATTGTATTCTATTCTTGATTAAAGCAGCCAAAACAATGATTATTGGTTTAATTTGGTTTCATGTCACGTCCTCAGATTTTTATTATTAACAAATTAATGGATTAATGTTCAGGCAATTGTAATCAAATATTGTATACAACATTAATAAATGTTTCAAAGAAGTCGAGTAATTCAAAAAATATTTAACAATTAAATCAAACAATATAATAATATTATGCAAATTGTAAGTTAGGATTCGTCAATTTAATTAATTAAAGCTATAATATATGTCAACTATTATTGTCATGTCCAACATGAAAATGCTCTCCGATGAGTTTGATGGTTTGAAAAATTTTAATGACTGCTTTTTACACAGCATGAGAGCAAGGTCATAATCCGCAGAAGGCAATTAAAAGCAATTTAATTTGGTGGAAAAGATAACAATAGAATACAATCAGCATATTTTATTTTGTCGCCAATAAATCGTTCGTTTTATGATTTCAAGATCAATGTCTAAAATTTTAGCCAGTAGCAAATCATAGGGTTAACTATGTTGACTTTTGAATGATTCGAAAATTATTCAAATCATCGATATATTTGTATTGTTTCGAGTCTTGAATAATATATACCTTGTTTTTTTTATCACAGAAACACACCTGCAAAAATCTTCCCCGAGTCTGTCTGCTTATAAGTATTTTGGTTCAATAAAATTGAAAGTCAATGTTGCAATTTACAACATCAATTTTATCTCGTCATCTTATAGTTTTATTCTTTGACTTGCAACATTATATAATGATGTGGCTAGCTTAGGTTTAATAATTTTCATACAATGGAACATGAATCCTTTGATTTGGTACCTGTTGAATGCCTAACCTACCATTTATACGATATGATGGGCTGCAAAATGAACTGCTGAACTTACCTTCCTTTACGTCCATTCTTTTTCTCATGAAAACTCTATTCACTATTTTACCTATGTAATGTAAATAAATGCATATACTATATGTCCCAAAAATATCTCAACAGATTTTTTTTTCGCGGATTGCTTTGTAAAATTAGCTTTAAAATTGTCAATTTTAATTATATCTTGACCAAATTTAGTACACGATGGCACCGATGCATATGCCTTGACATAAAAATATAACATTAAAAATATAACAGTTGGGG
>JAQIXN010002162.1:0-12965 GCA_034698145.1 Proisotoma minuta
TGACAGACAGACGGACGGACGGACGGACGGACAGACATGACCAGAGCAATAGCTCTCCAGGTATGGCGAGCTAATAAGTGACTCAAGAGAATCATGGATGCGTGCAAGTAATTTAGTATTCCCAAAGATTATAAGAGTGAAATAAATGAATGTGTCTCTCCTCCGTCTAGATTGGAAAGGTGATAGATTTCGGTCAGTCGTTGGTAAAGGATGACCATCAATTTCAATCTTGTTTGCTCTGACAATGAAAATTCTGCCGCTTTCCTGTTTTCACATTTAATTTGTTTTCACGTCAATGTCTTTTAATTGATTTGCAATTAAGGCCGTTAATTTATTTGTCAAAAAAAGGATGTACAGATATGTAAATATTTTCAAAACACTAATTTGCATATAAGCAACTTGTATTCAACAAATTGTGGCGACAATCAGAAAATCCAATAACCCAATAACACACGATCAATGCCTTTGGTATGTATGTAGCTGATAAGTTCTTTGTATTAAAACGCTGCGTGAGAGAAAACAACCGCATTCTCACAAATCTAGTCACAGATACAGTATAGTTGACACTGAAACTTCACACAGTTGTCTGAAACAAAATGTTACAAAATTGCCCTGTAAATATCCAGTGTGTTAAAATTTTACAATGGCGTAGCTTTTAGATCATAAATTTATCTAAACAATTAATTACTGCATCTTTAGCTGCTTTGTAAGTAGGTAACCTAAAGTTAACCCAGCGATGAACGACCCACGAATTTTTAACCACACTTTACCGTTTGATAATCTACACAATAAAATAATGATTTAATGATAGCATCAGTAAAACTTTATTCATTCAAATTTGTCTCGTATTCGCTCATTGTGCAGCTATAATAAATTTCTGTAATGTGTACACTAAACCTTGTACCTACCAAACCAATGAATTATTTGTTGATTGTAACAGTGTCTCTCGTTTAGGGAAATGTTGACAATCGGAACTGACAATGACAAGAAATGACACCGATCCAAAAGCTAGCTTGGAAGTGTATAAAACCACAAGAAAATCAGCCAGTTAAACCGGCTTTTTTCTTTGTGTATAATAAAGTGTATTGCATTTGTGCAAATTTGTAAATCACATTCAAGTCAGAGTTGAAAAGTAATTTGCTAATAAGTGCCATTATAACTGTTTGCTTTGACAAATATTTTGCACTCTTGGGTAGGTAAATTGTTAAATGTCAATCTTGTCTTGTTGAATTTGCATCTTGTCGTGTCACCAATTGGTATGCGCTTTAAATGATCTATGTACATGACTTTTACTACACTTGCCAAACGTGGTCAATTCAGTTATCAATTATCGTGATTTTTTTTATTTCAATGAATAAATTAAGCGCATGTGGTCCGTGTATGAAATAGTGTATTTGATAATTCAGGTGTAAGAATGTATTATATAGTGTCAAAGTTGGACATGAAAAGACACGACCCAAAATCTACTCGCTCACTTGTTGAGATAAATATTCTTTCAAAGAAAAAAGTCGTGCCCAAGAAATCCAATTGTCAATTGTCGTAATAATCTTTGCTGCAAACAAACATTTGGCAAAATTTATTAAAGTCCATTTTGAACATAATTTGAAATCGCAAAGTGTAAAGATGTCACTGATTTTGATGGTTGGGTGCATCAATTCATACCATTCATTGCAATATGTCACAAATATTAATTTAACGAGAAAAGATTTCAAAAGAGTTAAAGACGTAACAACGTTTCTACTTTGTCTTGATTCTTGTCATTACTACGAAGAAAAAATTCAACCGAGTTTATCTTAATGAGGAAATCATGACACGAACCAAGTGACCTGCCCAAGAAGAGAAGAAAATGACCAAGATTTATTTACTGTTCTCCACTTGACCGTGTGTTTCATGTAGATACAAATTTTATGCACTAGCAAAAGTTAATTTCCTTCCATTCATTTCAAAAATTTAAAAGATGTCGATAACCCATTTGCACTCTTAAAGATTTGAATGTCGAGTTTGTAGTTTTAATTATGACACTTTCCGTTATATGGTTGGTCTTGTGTAAAGTGTGAATCTTATCTTTTAAACGTTTTATTATTTGCATATCGTATCAGACTGAGCAATCTTAAATTATTGTATACTTTTAATTCTCATCCATCATCTTCATTGTTTTTGGACTTTAACTTGGTTTGGTTCATTTAGCAAACTTCTCATTTATTGATGGGATGAATGGAGGGTGATTAAGCATTGTTTCCTACATTGTTTGCTCAAGTCAGTGCCAAACACAACTCATCTTTTGAAGACCCCAGTTAAGATGGCCGATAGCAAAAACAATGGAAATGTAATGTTTCAAAGTTTAAATGTTTCAAACAAACTTTAGCATACATGGTGTAGAATAATAATTTCCAAACTATTTCAGGTAGGGTTCCGTTTCTTTCTAGTAGATTATATAAGATTGGAGAAAGCTAATATGTCTAATAATGCAATATGAATAATATTTTCAAATAAGGAAATTGAAGGGCAATGCATAAGCAAAATAATGAAATTATAAATGTACAGCAATTTACAAGTGGAGTTGCAAAGTTGTAAAATTTTACAAGTAGCCTAACCTAACCTAACCCGCTAGATAATATCTAGTGATGATGACTGCAAAATATATAATGCACTGATGGTCAACTCAAAAACCGCACTTTGGTGCAAGATTGTTTGTATGCAAATTAGTCCAGTATTAAGGGAAGATTTAAGTTGCAGGCTATGTTAAAAAGTTGATTTCTTGATTGGCGATTTCATCTCTGATAAATTATTGATAATTATTTGTTATTTTGTTGTGTCTCAAAAAGCATGTTCACTCTTCTTCTTCCAAGTTGACCTTTTTGAGTTGACCAAGTGCAATTATGAAATTAACTGTTAATCTAAAAGAAATACTCAAAATGTCAAAAATAATTAAAAGAAAATCATTACAAACACATGTCATAAACTGAAGAGATACTGCAATTTAAAATTTAGTTTTATTCATCTTAGACGTGGGTAAATAAACAAATTATTGAAGACAATTTTACCATAATATATGCATCGATTTCCAAATCCCATCAAATTAAACGGAACTTGAACGCAGCACGCAACGTATCCTTAAGGCAATTCTAATTCAAAATCTTGGAATCGAATTAGCATTAACATTTATTCCCATCGCCTCCTCCCCTCAGAATCCAATTTACATTTGGCAATCAAAGTGAAGTCGAGTCCGTAGAAAAACTTAATTTGACCGTGAAAATGGAAAAGAAGCGACGAAGCTAATCGTTATGAAGTTGATGATTGCGTTCGAAATTCATCCCCCTCTATAGTTGATAGTATAATCTAACGCGGATACAAAACATATTATATCCAATATAGCGGAAGAACAAAAGAACTTGCGGCATTATAAAGCGTAATGACTCTGGATAATAGACTAAAGTCAAATGCTATATATGAGAATCCATGTCTAATTCGATTACTGACTGCTGGAAATGGTTTTCCCGATGAATTGGAAAATCTGGGCAAATGAAATAAGGCATCATGCCACCGGCAATGAATTCTCTCCATTGCCCACTGCAACGAATAACTATATAGTGTATACAAAACTCAACAATATACTTACAACGAAATGAGAGCGATGCAATTTGATACTTTTGATTTTGACTAGACATCGATCATCTCTCGAGCAGCATTCCATTGTTTCGGTATATACTTTTCTTGTTTTAGTTCTAGCTATTATTGTCCTATTACTCCGCTTGCTTTACGGTTTTGTGAGGATTCATTCAACCAAATTATTGTTATTATTGCTTTTTCCAAGAATTATTACATTCTGCTTTCCATCCATTCAAGATTGGAGTATAAAATGCTCCACATTCACATTCATTCTGCTTGCACCAACTCAAGTGTGTACGGATACAATTTTTATTATTAGATAACCTACAACCTTGCCCTTTGGTCCGGTTAGGTTAGGTTAGAGACAAATCTTTTTTTTGGCTGTCCCAGCCACAACATTTTGTTTGAGGCTTTCTCTACATGACCGCAATGAACATACAAAAACATTTATGGTTCAATGGGTCTTTAAAATTAAGTGGGAACTAATATGAATTTTGTTAATTGAAGTAGAAATTTTCTCTGGTAGAGTAAGAAGGATATATGTTTATAAATGTTATAATCTGGAGAATCAATATGATATTTTAGAAACATCTTGAATGTCAGCCACCTTTGAGAATTTGATCGCCTTGACCAATTATGATTTACATCATGTTGAACATGGAATAATCAATGTGTAATTTTAGCCAAGTTTATTACTTATTCCGATTATGGAATAGATCACTCTTGTTTGCTGGAAATAAATGAAGCATATTACGTCAAAGTCAACATCCAAAGGAAAGCATCTCTTAGCTCAAAATAACTGTTACATGAACTTGAGAACAAGCGTCGGCCCATTTACTACCACCCCTTGAAAATCAACGACTTCATTTCAACTTAAACTAAAAAGGGGCTGTTAAATAACAAACTCTGATGGATAGGAAAACACGCATCTTTTGTGTCATATGTCATGTCAACTAACCCTAACCAACATCTAAGGAATGGCATGGTTCAATGGATGGTTAAAATTGTGAAATTGAGACTTTAACGCAACTAAGATCAAGTCGACCCTCCTTTCTCTCTTCGTTTGTTACTGTATATAAATCGTGATAAATACAAAAAAAGATGAGGAGAGCACATCTGAATAATTCTTGGATGTCAGGGGGAGGTGTGTACACCCTCAACCTTAAATAAAATCTGTCCAGCAGGTTGTTCCGGGTTTGACTTTCAATATAAAACATTTTGAAACCACTGAAGCTTTTAGTGAATTGCATTCAATGCTTGGAAATGTATATTAAAGCTGAGCTTCAGCTGCAGCTTCTTTAGCCAATTTCACCCCTTTGGCTAAAGAGTATATATAAGCAACGTTATCAAATCTCATCAAATCAAAGAGAAGAGAAAAAGGTAGCTCTTTTATAAAAATATATTAATCCCCAGCTACAACGTTTCGGGATAAGTGCTTGACTCTATGTACTTCTTCAGATGAATAATGAGAAAAGCCATTTACAACCGTGTTAAGTTAATCCTTCTCCTTTAGTACCAATGTTGACTTTGAAACTATCCAAAGCTTTATCTAGATTTCATGAAAGTGTAATCTGAAACTGTTCTTCTTTGTCTGTGACTGACTCTTGCTGATTTATAAAAATCTTTTACAAAGCTTGAAATGTATACTTTGGACAAACATATTCTATTTCTTCATTGAATTGTTATTGTTTGATTTTACTCGTGCAATGGAAGAAAAAAAAACTATTTACTACCAAATAAAAGTACAATATAAATATTTTGCATGAATTTCTGTTCAGGAAAAAAACATTTAAGCTAGGTTACAACTCCAATTAAAATACAGGTTAACAATCTGATGACTGGTAAAATTTATTGGATAACTTTTCCACTTATTACTTTTTGGTCTACATATTCATCTTTCAAGTTTTACACTTTTAAATTATGCTATCCGTAGTTCAAGAGCATTGGGACTGTCAAAACATTCCTTTATCTTCTTCCCTAAACTGCGGTATGGGAAGTCTAAAGTGGGGTGAAACAATTTTTCATTTTAGTCACTTGAAGTTTATACAAGAAGCCAACCCTCCATTTATTTCAGTTCCAGATATTTAATATTTGTAAAATAAGTACACGTAAGATGTAAATACAAAAGTGCTTCTTTTCCGGAGAAATTAAGAAAATGTAACATTTTCTAGCCTTAGGTGGTATTTAAATGCAACGCATTCTGTCTCACTTTATAAGATGAATGTATGGATTAGTATTTATTCAGAGTTGAGCGTACTAAAGAATGGGTTTGGCTCTGATACGGTCAAATCATGTCATTATACGCATATTAAACTTTAAATTCAGATCAAGCCAGTGGGTGAGTAGGAACATGTTCAAAGTAAGTGCAAATTGAGCTTTAAATTCAACTCTCGGTTTTAGTGTCTTTATTTTTATTTTTAATCTAACGACGGCTTCCTTTTACAATGTGAGAAAATGTTCAAATGACAAAGTCGTGAGGGTTTGGTCAATTTTAAAAAACTTTATTTGCTACGCTGTCACTTGAAATGATAAACTAAAAGCTGTATACGCATCCATTACTATAATGGATCATGCTATGCTAAAATTGTAACACTTTTGTGAATTTCACATCCATCCTAAACTTAGCTTAAAAGTAAGCCATATAATATCCACGGTCTTTTTAAATCGAATGCAGTAAAAGCAATTTACACGTTTTTAACACAAAATTCTAAAATTTCTGGCATATGTATACACACAAAATGTATAAAGGTGATGGGAGATAAAAGTGCGCTTGTTACCTTATCTTTTACGAAGAGATGAGACAGCCAACATTTCAACAAGGTTTATGAGGGCAATTTTACACACACATGATGGCAATATTGAATGAAATTACTAGGTGGAAAATATCGGTTATCCAGTATCAATTGACAATGTTGTAGAGTTTTGAACGGTCATTTAAATTCCTTCTGCTCCTTTCCATATAGTAGTAGATACGTATGTGTATATATAGCATTCAGTGTCTGAGAGATAGATCCATGTCTGCCTCAACTTCAACTCTTTTTTTCTCCTTTGGTCGGTCCAAAAGAAATTTCAATTCTCGAGTACTTGCCAACTCATAACTTTTCCAACTAAAGTGTCTGAGGTGAATTTTGAATTCAAAAAGGAGTCTAGCAGATCGGACACTATCAAGTCTTTTAACTTTTTTTGAGTCAGTGGTCATGATCATGATATTGCATCTTCTTCTTGCCCTTCGTCTCACACATACTTTGCTAAGGTTATGCGCTAACTGTTTCTGTAATATCCAGTTGTAGGTGATATATGAAAACATTTTGCATTCCGGTCTTTCCTCAATGAGATAGCTTTATAACGTTAAAAGGTGTAAAATATGTGAAAACTCTGAGCTTTGGGAAATGAAACTGGGATATTCTTGTGTAAAAATACCTACATTTATAAGTACACTTGTTTGCTACCCATTTCATAACTACCCAACGACCTCAAGATTTTGAACATGAAAATTAATAGGAATTTAACACTCTACTCAAGCTTTAGTGCTACACAGAGCACCAAATATGACGACGCATATAAATAAGAAAGTATGTCGGTAGTGAAAACAAAAGTAAAATGTTATTAAACGTAACAATTCATGGAACTTTAAATTTGGAAACAAGTTCACGAGATGTTAACTAACCAATTTACCTAAAATTTGGTTGGGTGCTGTTATTGTTGTTGAAAAGAAACAAAATGAAGTTAATGTTGCACTTGCAACATATCTCAGGGGCCCTAAGATAAAACATTAAACGTTATGTTGTGTCTTCCTCTTTAGGAAAACACATAAAAGCGCATTGATGCTGCTATCAAACCTCTACTTTCATCTTCCTCAATATGAAAGAATGAAATTTTGAGGTAATTCTCCCAGGAAAATTAGGTGCGTTAATGCAAATATAATGTAGCCACGTAATGCATAAATGTATGCAACTTGAATCTCTGCTCAAGGACTTTAAGGGCTTCTGAGATTTTGGGTTTAGCCAAACAACACTCGCTTTAGTCTGTGAAAATATATAAAGAGAAGAAAGTCTGTTCAGTAATCTAGTCGAGACAAGAAGAGAGGTAAAGTTACGGGTTCTTTTATAAGTGTCCCTCTGGAATTATTTACTGAATCCTGCTACTTACTTGCTTTAGAAATTTCGCAATGGAAGAAGATTTCGGAGGAGATGGTTATATACTATTACTTGTAATGGGATGGTAGCTTTCATCTGCTCCAGCTACTTAATATTAGCTGATAGTAAACGAAAGCAAGGCAAAGTAAGCAAATGTAAATCTCATTTAAATTCATGTGCAAATTCAACATTCAACACACGCTACGCCCTACGAACTGCCTGAAAAGTTGAAGGGAGCTAAAGACTTTGAGTGCACATAACGTATATCATGCAAATTACGACTTATTTGGCATCACAATCTACTAGCCAAATATTTAGGGAGTCTAGCACTAGACAAACATTTCATTTAGCAACTTGTGAGTACCTTTTCTAAGTCAATGAGCTAAAACCTCTGGCAAAAGAAAGTGGCTGATGAAATATATCCTCCACTTCCTCTCCACGTAACAAGTAGGTAAACAAACGGTTAAGAAATGCAAAGAATTAATTTGATTTCCTTCTTGTGGGTCTGAGAATTGGCGTGATGTGATGTGATTTTCACGGGCTATAATTTATAATGCCACGCCAAAATATCAACCAAGAAAATTTTGTTGTTGTGGCTGGAAATTGGGAAAACTACTTATCTACATGCCACACATAACAGGCACACACATTTTTCAATTTAAGGTCAAAACTTGAGTTATGAGAGAGAAAAGAGTTGAGAGCTTGGAATTGACTGGGAGTGGGAGGCGTATCACAAACGACGGAATAGAAATAATCCAGTTTAACCTTTACTTACTGAGTGGCAGTTCTTTCTGACTGGATATGACGTTGCATGGCTCGAAGCTAGGTCAGAAAAAAGGAGACCCGGGCCTATTAATCTCACAACTTCCTCCAGCCAGGTGGCTGAACTGAAGGTACTAACTAAATATTCAAAATAAAATATTATGCGAATAAAACCTCCAGAGCCGAGAAAACACTTGCTTCGTGAAAAATTATGATTCTCCATGTCAAAAGGATTTAACAAAATTTCCATACGCAAAGAAAGCACTAAGAAAAATAACTCTACTATTTTCCCCAAAAAAATCATTTTATTTTCTTTTATATATAAATATGCTGAGCTCCCTTAACAAAATTTCTTATCAAGGTAAGAAATGTATGTGGAAGTAAGCTTTTCCATTTAGATTTACTTATATACAACGTCTCTCTCTTTTTGAGAGAAAGTAATTTGCAATATTGAGACAGGCTAAAGAAAGCAGGAGAAGAAGAAGACATTTCTTATATTCCATCTTTTCTCTTTCTCCCAAATCCATTCCAAGGCGGAAGGCGTAATATAATGGAATGCGGGTACCTGCACATTCAGAAGGTAAATGAACGGTTGTGAGGTACTTAAGTCTCACAGCACTTCTGCTGCTGCTTCTTTAATGGGATATCGCCTATCTTTCCCTTAAAGCTCAAGTGGCTCAAACTCTGGCAAATCCTTTCACAACTTCTTTTCCCAGCTTACATTTCCTCGTTAGATAAAATGAAAACTTTCAAATTAAATCTAATTTGAAATACATAAAAAGCTTCTAGACTTTACATAAAGGGAAATGAAAGTATTATATGCAATGCATTTTTTCGCAATTCTCCTTTATTGCAGGTGTTTTGCAAATTCTTGTAGCTTTCAAGTAAAGTATAAAGTTAAGTATTTAAAGCTGTAGATCACAACCAAATCCATGCACAGCAGTTATCTCATTAGTTTAAATTAAAGTTTTGGTGAATTATAAATTACAAAGTTGGTATATGTTATAAATAATACAACATTACAGTTTATTTATACATATTATACAGTGCAGTGCAGCATATATGAAATCCAGTCAGAGTTGGACAGAGGAAAAGTAATTATTTTAATTCATGAGCATTGGTATTCGAAGCATTTTCCCAGGCTCCCTAAATAGACATAAAGTTCCTATGTGTTATAAAGAAAATGTATTGGGGTTAAATTCAATGCGACAAAGGCCAAACGGAGCTTTAAAACAATTCATCTTATAAAACGTAATGAACTTGGTTAATCACATTTTTTGCCATTACACATTTTTAATGCAATGCATTTAATTGTTAAATATATTTGGAATCCAATTCAAGTTTAGATCCAGACATTGGGATATTTTGATTAAGCAACGCATGCTATGTATATGCAATGCAAGCAAGCAAATGAATATAAAGTCAAAAGTTACCTGCAAGTTTTGTATAATGGCCTGGCAAACTATGGGCGGCGTCCCCTCTTCAATTGACACAACAACGTCTTCATATCCACCGTTGCTGTTGATCTTGAATCCATTTCCCATGCCAAGAAGACTGGATGAAAGGAGAAGAATGATGAGCATCGTCTTCATCATTCCAATCCTACCGTGTCTCTTGAGAGAGAAGTCTGAAGTTGATGATGGTTTTGAATTTGTATCAGTTTTCAGAGTCTCAAGCTCTTTTCCCAGGTCAGAGGGACAATTAATTATCAGTCCGTCTTCTGTACTAGTAATCTTAGCAGAATTAGAGTTGGATTTGGGTATCATTTTCATCATTGTCATTGTTCTTCTTAAATTAGGCAAGTTCAAGTGAGTAATCTCTGAACTTGGCAATTAATTTTGGAGCTACCACTCTTATACTCATTACACGAAGGATTAATACTCTTCTTGTTCTGCCGACACGAGAATTCTAATTCTATAATACAAAGTCAGTAATAACCGTTGGTTTAATGGGCTTTTTCACGGTTTAACAGAACCAGAAGCATATAATGGTAATAATCTTTCTCCTTGTATTGTTTTCTTTCCTCCTTCTTCTTTGTTGTTCAGCTCTAATGTTGCACACTTAAAACGAAACTGCCTTCTTACGATTTTCTTCTTACACGGACACCTTATCCAAGTCTAATTTGAATACTTCTTTTCCACTTCATAAATTTAAACATTCACTTTTGGTTTGAAGACCACTTTTAACCTAAAATTTATAGGCAGTGGAATAGCCAACTACAAGCTTGAATAATGTTCCGAGGTGTAAATTATTACAACTCAATTGCTCTTTTCGTTTCGTTTTGTTTTTTTTATTATTTTTTCTTCTAGTCACAATTTAACACTTTTAACAAAGAAATTTGTAAAAGTCCTCTTTTAAAATTTGGATTTCAAGGTAGACGTTTTCTGCTGGGAACAACCTGCATGAAAAATAATAATAAAATGTTAAAATTTTGTCAATTCACCTTTAAATCTATATTTTAGTAGGTGCAAATGGAGTAATGGAGCATGTTTTATAATATATTGAATAAATATGTACACAATAGGTAAAGTGAATGAATATTGATACTGTTCGGTTAATGGAACGAATGTTAGGTATATAGCATAAAATTACACAATATCTGGTTTGACTGAAAACTATCCATATTTCATGTCTGAGACAACGAATAAATACCACACCTCGAATAAAACTGCTCAACATTCAGTCAGTAGGAGCAAACGTGCAGGCTATTGACACAATAGTGAAATGTCTCTGTAAAATGAATTATCTGTATTGTTATCTGTTGATACGTAAAATATGCATATTTCAACGGATCAAGTATTTAGCAATTGACCGTTTGAAGTATTTAAAGATTAATTACTTGACGATATGACATACAATATATAAATAATTAAAAACAGAATCAATACATTAATAATAAACTCTTTCATCACAATGTAAATATGTTGTGCTTTAATTATTATTGGGTCTCCAAAATTTCATTCCCTCAAGAATTCTAATTTAACTTTAATAGTTACAACTGAAATTGCCACTAATTGCAAACTTTATAGTCAATAAATTTCAATTCATTTGAAACCAATAATAACAAGTCGTCCAATTATTCGCTTCAACATGATGATTGCACAATTTGCAAAAATGAATTATACCAAATAAATTCTATTAATTGCAGTGCAAATTTAACAACATTTTTGACTGACATTTTGACGCTGTGGCCAGAGTTAGTGACAAACAGCCTCCCTATGATGATGTCAATGTGAACTACATTAAATATAAAAATTCTTTTGATACACAAATCGAGGTGAAATTGAAACAGGTGAACGAATGCGTTATTGAAATAAAGACACACTTGTATATGTATTTATATATACAAAATCAGTTTAGATGGAATTTGACATGGCATTCAGCCCAAATTTAAATGACAACCGAGATGCATTACAATAAACCAAGCCACAGAGATAGAAAGTGAGTTAAATGGCTGAAAATATTAGTATTATTATTAGCTCGCCATACCTGGAGAGCTATTGCTCTGGTCATGTCTGTCCGTCCGTCTGTCACGGACCACTTTGCCCCGGACCATTTTGCCCCATATAGGATCAAAGCAGGGCAAAGTGGTCCGGGGCAAAGTGGTCCCGGGCAAGATGGTCCAGGGCAAAAAGGCCCCGGTCAAATGACCCAGACATGCGGTTATGTTTTGTCAATAGTCATTTGTATTATATATCTAGATCTATGATAGTCACTTATATTCTATGGCGAGCTAGTCCCAACGTTTACAACGTTTTATTGATTTTGACTTAAAAGTTGCATTTCCAAATTTCCATACAAATTTTGTGCAGACTAAAGCCTAAAAGCTTTAATTTTGTAATTTGGCCTAAAATTAAGGCTGGTTGACAATGTTTGGAAAATCTGAGATAAAGTTCGCTATAAAGCAAAAATGCAGCTCGGGCTAAGCTGTAATGCTCAATTGCTTTTTTGCTCAAAAAAGTTGCATTTATTTGTACTAAAAAGCATTTAAAATGTTATTTTGCTTGGCCGAAATCATGCCCAAAGAGACCTGGCCTAGCCACCACCCCTTAATAGCTTCTACCGTCTGGTTCAAAAATTTAGGGCCTGGGTCCAACCCCGAAAATGGACAAACACTAAAAGTATCCGGGTCGGACTCGGACAACCGGTGTATTTGGGAACTCTGCTCTCTGCTCTGGTCATTTCTCTAGATCAAAATTCTCAACAGTTCAAGCGTTTTAGGGGACTGTCAGACATCATTTGTTGCAAAGCTTGACCAAAAAAGCAAAAAAATGTTTGGGCTACGTTAGACTCAGTATTTATCTTAAATACCAACCTCCCAATTAAGGGAGCTTACGCGGAATTGGAAACGTATTTTAGGCCACAACTAATTTAGCATTTGTTTTCTAACCTTAAGATATAGAATCAGAGGTCAGCCATGACTAAATGCATGAAGAAGGATTCGAACCCCATCCCAAT
>JAQIXN010002163.1:0-12965 GCA_034698145.1 Proisotoma minuta
TGCTCGATAGGTCCGAGACACTAAGAGCACTTGAACTCCGCGGATTTTTGGATCTCGAATGGGGACTTTTATCATCCATTGCATCAAAATTGAAGAATTTGAGCGTTTTAGATCTGAGCGGATATAACGTTGTATGTGATCCAAATTTCAAGAATATTGAAGGAATCTGTATGGTGCCACATCCTTTTGTCGTCATTTTTGAAGCTTTGAAGGGACTTAAAGAGCTGAAACTGGACAATAATGACCTAGAAGATAAACATCTTCTTTGGCAATTGCGCTCGGAAATGCTGGAGCCGACATATCAACTGGATTTGAAGGAGCTGTCTTGCATTTGTGCGCTGCAGGGTATGAAAAATTTGATTTGTTACTTCTGTTTTGGTATTTTTGACAACTTTTAGTGCATTTTTTTTATGTGCAAAGCAGAATTTAATGCAAAATTTATCCAAAATCCTAGATTTTTAATTTTGCTCTAATAATAAAATTGATTAAAATTAAACTATTTTTAGAGCTTCAGAAACTCAGCCTTCAAAATACTGCAGTGACAAACGTCAGCGTCCGTTGCATTGGAGCTCATATGCCAAATCTCAAGAATCTCAACGTTTCATTTACCCACGTAAGTTAAAAATTAAAATTCGCAAGATTACCAAAAATACGAAAATATCTGTTCGTTCTTCTGTTTCGTCTTGAACTTTTAAAACGTTTTGACATGTTTTAACATCAAATATGACATTCGAGATCAAATTGTCGCTCCCTAGCTTTGCCCCTCATAATTTACAACACTTTATATTTACCTCGTTTAAGGTTAACAAGTGGGGGATCCAATTTGCCCGTAGAAAGAATCCTCTGTTGCAAGTAACTGCGGAGGGCTGCGGCTTCGACGCCGTCACTCTTGGTGGATTTCGTGTCCCTGACTTTAGACGAATTCTTGCCTCTACCCAAACTCAGGATGAAAATGTGGCTAACTTCCAAAAAATTGAAGACATCCCTTTTCAGTAAACGATGAAATTGATAACGAGATTAATAATTTATTTATTTTTTAAATTGTTGTCCCCTTGATTAAAATAAAAGGGCTAAAGCTATCAATTTTTGAAAAACAGGCTAATTCTAATTCATTGAATTTAAATCCAGTAATTAATTCATATGCATAACAATAACAATGCGTAAATCATTCTCTAGCAAAGAACTGGTTCCGTCAACATCTTGAAAATTCTGAATGATGGTAAAACGTCGCACGTAATTGTGTCCAGTTTGTGAGTCTTTAGTGAGTTCCGAATTGCGACTCTGAAATAATTAGGTATTGATTTTAGTTAAATTGAGCATATTTTAGGCAAATCACATAAAAATTAAGATTCTGAAAAAAAAAATTATAAATTCTTGGTAATCTTGGTTCATCGGGATTTAGAATAAAGTTGAATAAATTTTGAAGGATGTTCAAGAAAATTGGATAGATTTTTAGGAAAGAGAAATTATACAAAAAAAAATTAATCCTAAAAAATCCCAGAACTTACGAAGCAAGTCGTTGCAATCCATTATCTGATGCAGGGCCGAGCTTGATCCATTCCTTAAGTTCTTCGCTGACGCCGAATTCGTTGACGAGTTTGGCATGATGCATGGCCACTAATTTCAGATCGGCCCAATCAACGTAAGCCCCTGACCACCACAACAACTTCAACAATCCCAGCTCCTTAATCAGACAAATGTGGTAGCGGAGGATTTTGACGACGTTGACCTCGTTTGCTGGGACTCCCGCCTCCAACAATGACTTTACTACAAAAATGCACTCCTTCATGTAGTTGGATTTGAGCAGACAAAGGCCAGGGGTGTGAAGTGGTATTAACTGCACGGGCTGAAGAAAGAATTTCGACAATTTGTGTTAAAATATTATTTATAGCATTTAAAGCTATGACCTCAAAAAGTATTATGGGCCTTGCTAAAATTTGACCAATGTCTTTTGAAAAGTGGCGAACTCTGTGTAAAATACTGAAATTGCATTTTTAAAAAAGAAAAGGAGAAAATGGAATCACCTGAAAGTCCTTCAAAATGCCTCCACCCATGGCGTTATTGAGTTGATGGACCATGGTGCTGAATCCAGAATCGATCCAGGCTTCAAATTGCGCGTCCTCGTCCAATTCATTGCTCTCTTCATCATCTTCTAAATTTTCGTCCCCATTCATCAACATATTTATCATTATTTGCAAGGGATTTCGGTTGGGCTTTGGTCGCTCTGCATTTGGATTCCAATTTATCCCTGGAAGGGTCAACAGTTTGGAAAAAAGTGCACTGGAGCCTTCTCCAATAGCCGAGTCAATTCCGACCACGGCCAGATTCCAGCGGGCTCGTTTCTTGGTATTTGGATCCTGTCTGTAGCCTCGGGCAAAAAATCCGTCAACAATGGCGCAAAGTTTTGAAACGTCGGGTTTGAGTTGAAGTTCGTACTCAGCATGCAGTTTCTCGGTGGCCTCGGCGTCGTCAGGAACCTCCATTTCCTTATAGGCTTTATAAATCCGAATATTGTCCAGAACTTGGCCGTCGAAAATAAGACTGTTGTAGTCATTGTTTGCCGCTTTTCCGCTCACCAGCTTGCCCATGAAAATTTCCAACAGGGGGTAGCGAATTATGCAGGCTGGAATAGGGAAATTAAATGAAATTAGCATTAATTAGCATATATACATTTGATAAACAACTTTAGAAAATTTGCATTCAGCAAATTTTAAAACCTTTGTGGCATGAAATACATTGTAAACATGAATTTAGATTTTTTATAACTTACACTCATCCTCAAAGGTCAAGGATTCGTGAAGTTTTGTAAGAATCCATTCCACCAAAAACTCATTGTGCGCCTCCATCGCAATAAATAGCTGCTCCAGCCCAAGGACCACACTCTTTTCTTCGACATAGGTCGCCAGCGTAGTCGTAAGCGCCTGTTTTGCCCCCCGTTCTTTAATCCGGGTACTAAATACGAGATCCAACATTCTCGGGCGCAAGCACCGCTTGGATGGTGCCAGTGGGCGAGGAGGTCTAAATATTGTATGTAACTCGACCCCAGCGTCAATAGCTGCCACAATTGGCCCTACTTCTCCCATCATCACGGAGAAATACAGAGGAGGACATGTGAGGGGAAGAAGGGGATTTGCGCCAAGTACCAGCAACGCTTCCACAATTTCCATATTGACGGGGAATTGCCGCAGTGTCCAAAGCAAAAGTGTGCGCTGAGGCACTAGTCGATCACCGGAGACGCCTATTGTCCCTGACGATGTCGACTCGGCGTTGATGTCGAATCCGGCGTCGACAAACGCTTTGATTAGAGCTAGAGTGTGTTTCGTCATATCCTGGTTTAGGAAGGCCGGTTTGCCTACATTAATTATTTAAATTAATTGATAATGGATTTTAAGTATCTTAAATTACCTAATCTATGCAATGCATAATCTCCCTTGATCTTGTCTTGTGCCAAAAAGCTTTTGTCGTCCACCTTGTCCAGTTTGCGGAGGGCCAACTCACTCTCCCCTTTGCAAATGCAGTAGTGAAAGTCGGCCAACTCCATTTTGTCCATTTTTTTGGACCCTGATACGTTTTTAATAAAAAAAGTTGTCAAAACTTTAGATTCTTTTAAAACTTTTACTTTCCCCCTCTTACCTTATCTATTGTTACAGGGTCAGAGTTTAATTTTAAATTTAGGGACAGTAATTTTAGAGATTAAAAATGTTTTTTGTTGGGAACTTTGTTCCAAAGCCAAGTCTAAAAGCAAAGTGAGCAAACGACGCAGATTGCGGGAATACAAATGGTTTGAAAAATCTCAATTTGACAACAATTAAGTTTCAATTGTTAAAATGAAGGGAACGCTAATTTTTGACCATTTAAATGACTTGATTTACTTAAAGTGTTGTCCTCGATTTGTGCGACATGTCCAAGGGCTGGCCAAAGGTCAGGGGTTATCGTCTTCTGAGCATTGCCAACCTTTTGGCGTAAGTTATTTAATTAGTACTTGGTTTTTAACAATTTGTTACTAATTTTGTTAATTACAGAAAGGAAAGAATGCTCTGGACCCTAATATTTTAATTCAGCTATTTTCCCCGTTGGTCACGTCGCAGCGTTTTATGCGAGAGCAGTTTGGCAATCCCTACACGTCCCTTCAGGTACTTTGATAAATTCGACTAAACTGATGTCGAAAAATAGACCCTTGGTTAATTTATTTGTTTACAGTGCGAGGATGGGACGAATATCGTGTTTCAAGATGTAAGAAAATTAGAAATTGTTGAAATTGCAACATTTAAAAATTATTGTTAATTTGCAGTACATGGGCTTCCTCTTTCTGAGAATTGGCGTCGAAGAAATTTCACATTTAAAACGAGCTTTGGGGACAACAATTGCATTTGTCACTTATCTGTGTGGCCCTGATGTTTCACTGTAAGCTTGTTTCAGTGGTTTTATGTTTCACCAAACAATCAATAATTTTATTAATTTGTTAAAATTGCAGACTCAAAAAATTCCCATCACATTCCTCAACATTGGACGCTCTTCTTGATTCCTGGGCCCTTTTGTACGCCTCCGACCCTTGTTTCATGATTGAGGGGATAGCGTCCGTAGCCGTAAATCCCCAACTGGCGTCAAGTCTCGTGAGTTCCCTTAAGGGCGTTGTGAGTCGTGTTTCGCCCCAACTTGGCCCCCAACTCCACGCCCTCCTTTTTCTAGAAACGAAATTACTCTCTTGGTATTCCTCTCGAAGCGCAGGGAATTTAGCGCCCGAAGATTTGCTATTCCTTGCCCTTCTTTGTCACAAAACTAGTCGAAACTACCGAAAAGAATCGTCAAACTTTAGTGACTCGTCACTATCAGCCTCAGACTCGTCGTCAGAATTCTTTCATAGCACAGAAGGGGAATGGGATATTGTTGAGCGATCTCTTGTGAAATACGCGATTCTCCTAAAAAATTCAAATAGTGCTGACTACACCCCACACATTGTCCACATTGGGATTGTCCAACAGGGATTTTACTTTGTACTGCTGTCCCAACCCTCTTCCGCCCCTCTTACAGCGTTAGCTACTTCCGGTTTCCAACAATCAGCCAGCTTCCGGTCAGCTGCGGCTGCTGCAAACGATCGAGCGTTTTTCGACGCCTTAGAATCCACAACCAAAAAGCTCGGGGAGATGTTGAAGAAACATAAAAATTTTAATCTAAAATCCGAACTCATTTCCCGATTTGATCGTTTTCGCTCTGGATTTCATTCCTATTTAAAAAATGGTGATGGACTTTCTCTTCAGCCCTCACCAGTTATTGATATCTACAGGGAAATATTCCGAACATATTTCAATGAGGGGCTGTTGGAACAAGATTCAGAACCGCTGGCAAATGTTTGGGCTCAGATAACAAATGATAACGAAGATTTTTGGGGATTTCTTCGCCTTAAAACGAAACGGAATGGGAGTGGGAGCTTGTTGATGGAATCTCGAGAAAATCTATCAATTAACAAATATCTGGAAGAATTTCCAGGCCTTGTTCATTTTATCCATGTGGATCGCGGGCGACACACCGTGCTAAGTCCCCTTGTTGATTTTTCCAAAGATGAGACTGTCAAATTGACGCAGGCAAAGGTATTTTTTTTTTAAATCCGAGCTCCGAATTGCTTTGTTTCAAACAAATTAAGATATCAAATAATTGCAATTAACAATTTTTGTTGTAGATTTGGGGAATGGTGAAATTCGCAAGGGACCATATGCAACAAGGTCACTTTTCCCTAATGTGGAAAGACTCTGCTTTTAACTACGCCTATTTCCTTTGGTTTGAGGACTCGCAGGGATCCTCAATAAGGCCCAAAAGCCCACCAATGCCTTGGGAAAATTATCCTCTACCTGGAATCATGTGTGGAGATTTTTACAAGTAATTGGAGAGATGATAATTTCAATGAGATTTATGACTAATTTTTTTAATGTTTGCAGGAAAGTTATTGATGAGTGCTTTCCTGGGGTCCCTTCATCAAAAATAAGGGCAGTGGAACTATTTTGCATTCATCTCGGTCTCGTAACTTCTTCCTGTGTTTTGGAACATTCAAAACGACTCGCAACGAATATTTGGGATGAATACTCTTCTCGAAATGCAGCCACTGACTTGCTCTAGTTTTAATTTTTAGCTATATATACCAAAAATGTATGTAACCTTGAAAAAATTTTAATAAACGTTTAAAAACCTGAAAAAGTTTCAAAACTCGTTAAGAATGTTTTGGGTAGGTGGGAAATTCTGCTAATGATTTGGATATGCAACAAACAAATTATCCAACAATCCGAAGGGCATTTAACGTATTAGCTACATACATTTTAATGACATTCTCAATTAATTAATTTTATTGGTTTAATCGATAAAAAAAAATTCAATTTTGTAGCAATAAAGAAAGTACCCAAAGACGAAGAAATTGAAGATTTCGAACAAAACTTAGTGTTTTTTGAATGTTCTTAAAAAATTAGATGAGTTATCGAAACATAAAAATGAAACTTGTTGAGAATAAATTTTAAAATTCCGAAATAAATTTCACCACAATCTTCTACCTGCATTTATTTTTAGCAGAATGACGTCAGACCTTGGCCAGGGTTAATTTTATTTACGTTTTACGTTTGCTTTAATTAGAACTAGGTCATTAATTAATTTAATGAATGGATTCCTCTTCACAAAAATCCAGCCGAGCTATTAACCAACTAATTAATTGATTGTAATTTAACTTAATGATGTCATTTTTGACCCTCAATCCAAAATATTTGGATTTCTAAATCCATTCAAGTTGTTTACTTGTTAAGCCACTCGAGTTAGCTTATCGTAAAATTATAAAACAAATCCTCAATTTCACCTCTATTACAATATTTTAATTTACATCCAATCGATAATTAGTTTAGACTATCGACCTTTGAAATAAGTTTGCTCTGCATCACGATCTGCAAATATTGACTTTAAATACATATTATTTAAATATTGCACGTGCAAAACAAATTATGCATTTGGCGTCTTTGTAAACTTACAATTAACTGTTACAGAATAATTTTTTGTTCGTTTTCCCCATTTAAAGATCTTTTGATCCGATTTGGCCACTTGAAACATTAATCACTCATGATAATGTTAAACTGACCATTGTTTAGCTACCTAATTATTTTTAGCAAAAAACCTTTAAAACCACTTGGATTAATTGTAATTGTAATAAAATGCGTATGTGTTTAGTTTCATGTAATAACTCAATGAACTTTCCCAAGCCCACAATTTAACTGGACAATTCCAGTTCAATTAGTCCAATTAATTAATTAGCATTGAACTCTGACCTTTGTCAAATTGCGTGCATGGGACAAATTCGCAATTTGGTGTAAACAGGAATTACTTTGATTAGTATTTTGAGAAATCTTGTGACATAAAAATTTTATGGCGTCTGTGTTTTCGCCAAAGACTATAAATTCTGCATTTGACCGGTTTGGGTTTTAGGGCATGTCTCAAATTTATGTCGTACATACGATGATCAACTTGTTTTTGTCATTTTCTAAGAATCTCAATTTTTTATTTGTCTCATTTTTCTCAGGTCGATTTTGCAAATTGTCTCATTTTTCTCAATTTTTAGAACGGTCGTTTCAATTTTTACAATTTCAACTTCAATCTGTCAAAAAATATCATTTTCTACATTTTGCTCAGTCTCAATTTTTTCATTGAATTTCGGAATTGTCATATTTTTGTATTTTCTAAAAATCTCATCTTTGTTATTCCATATTTCCAATTTGTCTCATATTGATTTTACAAATTATCGGATTTCGTATGATCTCAATTTTCCAAAAATCTCATCTTCCCAACAATGATCTCTCTTCTGATTCCAATTTGATACTGCAATACCAAATTACAAGTGGATTTAATTTAGGTAGCTCTAACTCTCAGTGCAAAAACCTTTCGCAATTTGCGTACCGATATATAAACGGCTTACAGCTCACTTTTACCACTTCACTCAGTTTAAAGCAGCTTATTTAAAGCAATTTTAGCTGAAGCTGAAATTCGGGCATTTGCCCGAACTTTGTTCCGGGTTTTAGCTAAATAAATTATTAGTAAAACTAGGGCTTTATATTTATGATGAGTGGAAGTATCGATTTTCCTGAATATCTTGACGTGGCTTTGAGTACTAACACAAATGCCACAAACATCGAAGACGAAAATGGGAACAAGGATTTAGAAAAAAGTGAGAAAATGCAGCAGGGGAAAAAACGAAGCAGTATTGCTTCAATTTCTTCCGCCATTCGAAACGGTCTTTCCTCTGGCTACCTCCGACAGAGGGATGAGGTGGATTGTGAGGAGGATAAAGAGGAGGATGTTAGAAAACCGGGAGGTGTGATTCTGGATGTGGGGGCAGTGGAAAATGGTGAGGATTTCTGGGCGAAATTTTTAGAAGTTAGGATTTTATAGAATGGATAAAATTTTATAAATCTCGAGAATAATTTAAGAATTTGAGACGTTTTCATCGCTTAGGTTGATTTACTTCATTCTATAATTTTAAGATCTAATGGTATCAAAGTTTTAAGTTGTGGGTCTGAGACAGTTTTAAAGTCCAATTTAGATTTCAAATCACTTTTGACTTCTATCTTACTTTCTGAAATTAAACACATGAACACAAAGAAAAATGGACATCTGAAGTTTACAGCGGTATATAACGTGTTGAGATTTTTGCTTGGCGTCCAACATTAACATTTTTCAGGATTTTTTTAAACTTAATTTAATTATTAGGTAAAAAAAACTTGCATTTGGATGACTTTTTATTTTTGAGCTTGACAGCTATTAAGAATTTCTCCAAAATAATTTTTCAGCTTTTATCAATCTTCCAAAATGTATCCAACTTCATTTACGAAGCTTTTTATTAGATAACACAATTTAAGCTTTAAAAGTTCATCATTTAAGGCATCGAGGCTTTAAATTTAAGTTTTTGAAATTTCAGAACTCCAAAAGCCCTCAAGACCTTCTCTGCTATCCCCAGTCCCTTCCGCAGCCTCTTTGGAGTTCCCTTCAGCATACGCCAGCTCCGCAAGTCTTGTCTCACTCCCAGACGACAATGTAGACGTCATAAAACCAAGTTCTGGGCGCAAGGGCTCCCAAGCCCCTTCAGAAAAGCTAAAAGGCTACAGAAAGTATATTGGCCTCAGTTTGACCCTTTTGTCAGGGCTTTTGTACTCCTTGGCGGCTCTTTTGGTGAAGTTGCTGAAGGACGACTATCATCCCTTCATGATCTCCATTTGGCGCTTTCAGGGCGTTTTTGCCCCTTCAATTGTTCTTGTTCTTTATCGTGTGGCGTATATGAAACAACCGGATTTTGCTCCCGTTTGGCCTCTTAAGGGCAAATCCAAAATTATTGGATTCAGCGTTTTGATGGTAATTATTAAATTAAGTGTCGTGTGCAAAAATAAATATAATGCAATGATTTTCAATTTTATATCTGTATTTTGTTTTTTCCTGTTAAAATAGAGAAAAACAGCATTTTTTTTCTACTAACATGTTCGTTTAATTTCTTTTCAGCTTCGTGGGATTTTAGGCTGTTGGAGTGTCATCCTTCAGTTTTATTCCCTCAAGTATCTGGACGTGAGTGACTCCATGGTCATCACATCGTCCACGTCCGTCTTCGTCACACTTCTGGCCCACTGCTTCATTGGGGAGAAGTGCGCCCTTATCCCTATCGTCACCGCTTTGCTCACAATGGGCGGCGTCTTTGTGATTTCGAGGCCCCCAGTCCTTACGGGCAAAGAGGCTTTCGATACGGAAATATTGGTAAGTTTTGCGTATGGGAATAGAGGTTACCCCGTCTGTCCTTCATCTCTGAAAGTTAAAAATTTTGAAAAAACTCAGCTCTTGAGAAACTATCTGAACAATGACATGCAATGGTCCTTGGACAATGGAACTTGCAGACAGACTGAAAAATTTGCAACGCTTTTCAACCTTATCAAAAAAGTTGTAAATTTTTTATGTCCTTACAAAATATGTCCACGATTTTGTACCTGTAGCTTACTAGAAGGGATTGCAAGGGAATGCATTTAAAATTGGGGCACGCTGAGATTTCATTTAATTGATTTTTCGTTTTTTTTTTTCAGATCGGGGTCGGAATGGCCTTGGGTTGTATGATTTTGGCCGCCGCCATCCTCGTCATCCAACGCTACCTTCGAAATTCCCACTTCTCTCTTATCAGTCTGTCTTCAGGGCTCTGGGGGACTGCACAGTGCGTCATCCTGACGTTCGCCATCGGTGTCTTCAAACTGCCCTTGGACGCAAAGGACGCACTCTACGGCGTCGCCCTCGCAGTTCTCACATTTTTTGCGCAAAGCTTTATAATCGTGGCGCTGAAATTCGAGCAGGCGGGGCCCGTGGCCGTCGTTCAGAGCTGCGACGTCATTTTCGCCTTCATGTGGCAATTCGCATTTTTGGGGGTGGTTCCTGATTATTTCAGTTTGATCGGAAGCCTGATAATTATTGCGGGTCTGTTGCTCACCGCTTTTAGAAAATGTCTGAGCGTGCTGCCCGAAGAAGATCGAAATAGAAAAAGATTTCGATTTCTGCTCTTGTAGTAGTTTTGTAGAAAGTGGAATACACGCGTTTGCAATTGCTCATGTAAATATCTAATTAGCTAAGATTAACTAAGATTTAAGATGGTTTATGGGATCAAAATAATGTACATAGTTGGCAATTGCTCAAGTAATTACTTTAATTGTTAGTTTGTTTGCACATAATGTAAAATTAATTTAAGCTATTGGTTTTGTTTAATGTTTGTCCGTCTTTTTAATATATTTTGGTACTTCACTTTAAATGTAATTAATTTATATGGTTTGTAGAAAAGATGCTTTAGAATATGACATTATGATGCTTATTTTTCAAATCCTGTTGAATTGTATTTTATTTTAATAGAAAACGAATACATTATAGCTACTTTCTAATAAATATAAAACGTTTTCTAACAAAAGATGCTATATTTCTCAAGTACAACCTAAATTAGTACAATCCAATTCGTTTTTCGCCGCTTTAAACCAGACGCTACAAATCCTTCCGAGTCTTGAGCCCCTCGCCAAACTTTCGACAAGTGACTCCCCGGCGTCGAACAATTTTGGAAATGCAAAAGCACCAACCGGGCCCTTAACCCCTGCGCCAAGCTCGCAAGCAATTTTTTCCACACATCCCTCATCTTTCAAAGTCCTTCCCAAAGCGACTAAAACATTCGCCATGTCGAAATAAGTGTGCTTCCGATTGTTAAGGGACCTAGTAGATCTAAGTTGATTGTTGGCAGTTAGCTTATACTCAACTGACGCCATAACCACATAAACTATGACAAAAAGAGGGCCTGCAATTGCAAGGAAGATGAGGGGTAGGGCGACATAGTCTATTGCTCCTTGAACAGGGGCTGGCGTTGTGTCGTCGTCGTCAGCGACATCAGACGATGATGAAAGCGAAAAATCTCGGGTTTGGGGTCCCGTTTCTTGTGAAATGTTGTAGAATTGGCTGGAAACTGAAGAATGAGACGCCGAATTTCAAAATTTTATATATAATTACCCATTAATCTGTACCCTGGCGGAGCGGAGAGACCCTTCAGAATAAGGACCGTGTGTTGAAGGTCCCAAAAGTTCTGGGGGATATGCCACCCCGTCCACAAACTTGTAGTTTTGTGTCTCGGGGTCAGTCAACAGCTCTTTTTCAAGAGTACTTTTACAACTAGCGGTCCTTAACCAACTTGTCAGGGCTAGTACACCAATCGTCAATTGGGGACACGCTGAGAGATGCATTGTCCAATCCTTCTTTGACTCTGAAAACTAAACTCGATTTTAACATTTTAAAACGATTTTGGAAGCTAATTCAAATCTATTAACCCAAAATTCTAAGCATAATGTTCCAAGTATTAGCTGGTAACACATAAAAATGAATTGTCATTTTTTACATGATGGTGGTGGACTTTGTTAAAGATACCGTTTGCTAGCCAAAGCTAAAAATAATGTACCTAACTTTAGATAATTAACTTAAAATAAAAGCCAACAGTCACTTGCTTATTTTTTATTTGCACTCTTAGGTTTCAAATGCTAATCATCCTTTAATAACTATTATTTAAGTGACAAGTTGGCAAGTTTTTGCATTTTTGCGCTCGTCCCAAGCCTTAATCTTCCTGCAGAGTTGAGCATTTCTTGCAAAGCGCATTTCAAGTTCGACCTCCACCTTTTTGATTTTTCCTTGCATTTCGTCCTCGCTTCGATCCATTGCTTGCCTCTTCCCTCGATGATCTTTTCGAACCCTTTCAAACGCCGCCTCGAACTCCGCCTCCCACTCCCCACGGTCTTCAGGGGAGTCGGCCCCCAACTTTTCTTCGTCCGTCACCTTCCAATTCAACTGGAGCTTTTCGAGCAAAAGATTTTCGGGCTGTGGAAATTTTAAAATGGAATCATTACAAGTTATGCCCACTTTTAAGCTTATGTAAATTGTAAATGTTGATTGTACTTGGCGAAAAGCTTGAGCTTCCTTTTCCTTGTCTAGTTTGTGGAAGTAGGTGCCTTGGTATAGTTCCTCCTGTTGGAAGCCCAGCAGCCCCAGGGGACGGATGGCGAGGGGGAGGGGCGTCTCTCCCCCCTTCTTCCTCCCCCTCCTCTTCTTCTCCACTCTTGCGACCTCCAGACCCATGTCGGCTGCAAACGGAAGAATTGGTCGGCAGGCTAAAACGGCCTAATGAAAAATAGTCGAATAAAATTATCTGTTTTAATTGTATTTGATTTTCAAGAAGTGTAATAAAGAAATAATTACTGGTTGAATTAGCAGGCTCTTGACACGAACGAATTTCGCTCAACGAAAATAATAAAAAATGGTGGCAAAATTGACGAGGCAAATTATTTATGTGTGTCAAGTTAGCGTCCAACGTCCGTCAAGTTAGCGTCCACGTCCAATACCATACAGTTAGCGTCCGCGTCCACTAAACCGTCAAGTTAGCGTCCAGCGTCCATAAAAAC
>JAQIXN010002164.1:0-12962 GCA_034698145.1 Proisotoma minuta
ACTTTACGGAAAAATTAAAAGCGAGGCTTATCTAAGGTTATAAAGTGTCAAAAAACCTAAAACAAAAAGGTCAAATTCTGATTTTATTTTTTACTAAATAATTAATTACGCCGAAACTACACATTTTTCAGCTATGTTTCCATATGCAAAAATGATCTACTCTTTAATACCTTTAAAATGATGTATGACTCGACCCTAGGTCAGAGAGTGGATTTAGGGTCCCTTTGGGTATATGGGGCGGAGAGCGAGCGATACACCTATGTTGCAACTTTCAAGTTCAAGTTTCAGCACTTTCAGCTGAATTTGAATCCTAAATGGAATTATTTTGCAAATTCCGAAATTATCTCAGTCGCGATAATTTAAAATTTTTAGATTACTTAAACCAGAGTTTTAATGGCCAACTTTGACCCTCCAATTAATTTGTAGCTGAAGGTAAGTAATTAAATTATTTTGCAAATTTTGGTAAAATAACAAAATTTTCAATAAAATTCTAGTTCCCCTTCTTAAAATATGGCTTCTCCTTGTCTCCTGTGCTTATCCAAAATTTCCGGGGGAGGAAAGGAACTAGCAATTTCATCCCTGTTCAAGTTGGCTCAGAGTGACGAGGGACAAGGGACTGACGACGACGCCTTTGTCCTCTGTCCTGAATGTGAGCATTTGATTGATTCTGCGACAGGAATTTACGACATCATTTCCCGGATGCAAGTTAAACTCAAAAAGGAAATTGATAACATTCGACAAGTAATTTTGGCGTCAGAAGGAAAAGTTGGAGCAAATTATAAGATCGTGGGAGCTCGACAAACATTCATTAATTTAACGGGTATTAACTAATACAAAATTTAATGCTTTTTCGGCCTTTGTTTTCACTAATTTGTTGTTTTCAGGTGAAAAATCAATCAAATATGAGCATTATGAGCCTGAACCAATTGACGAAGAATCTGTAGTAGTAAAAATCGAAGAAGTTGAGGAAACGGGCGTTGACTATGACGATGACGACGAAATTGAAATGTCTGGGCCCTTTTCCCCTTCTGCACTAATGCTAAGTCCCGATGGCGGCGACGACTGTTCAAACTCAAAACAAGAAAATTCTGACGACGAAGTACAACGACCAAAGTACGAAAATATCTTAATTTAATTAGTTTTACACTTTTGTCAACATTTTTAAATATCGTTGCAGGAGTTCTAATCTCAAAAGAACTCGTTCCAATCCAAATCCTGATAATTATTCATCTGAATCTGAAGAAAGTAATGGATCTGATTCTGACGACAATTATTCGCCCGAATCTGATGATGAAAAACCAGAAAAACTGCCAAAGAAAGAGAAGAAAATCGACGAAAAGACAGCTAATTTAGGCACCTATAATTGCGGAGTTAAGAAATATATTTACACATGTGCAGCTTGTAAGCTTTACAATTTAAATTTGCATCTCTCTTAATTAATATTAATGTTATATAAGGTGGAAATGAATATAACACAAATATGAGGATGATTCTCCACATGTTTAAAAAGCACGAGACGGAGGACAAGCCTTTCTCCTGCCCCAAAGCAAAATGCAATAAGAAGTTTACCCTTGAAGTCAATCTCCAAAGACATAAGGACCTTCACCGAGAGGAAAAATTTAAGCCGAAGGTAACCATGGTAAAAAAAATTTGTAATTTTAAAATAAAACCTTTTTCTTAACTAATTACAGGTGTGCGATTATTGTGACAGCAGATTTCAATCTCAGAAAAGACTGGACGTTCATCTCAAGTACCACAAAGGATTCCCCTGCAAATTGTGCACCAGAGTGTTTTCCGATTCTTCCGCCTTAACGCACCATTACAGATGGCACAAGGGAGAAAAACCATTCCAATGTCACATTTGCGAAGAACGCTTTATTAACCCGGTCTACAGAAATAAGCATGTGGAAAGAGTGCACGAGGCGGATATAAAACATCCCTGCACTTTGTGTTCATCCGTCTTCGACACTAGTTATGGACTTAATGCTCATGTGGCCAAAGTTCACGAAGAGAAACGTCTCCTAACTTGTAAGGTGGCTGGCTGCGGAGGAGTATTTCGTCATTACGAGACATTAAGGAGTCACGAAATTAAGATGCATGGAAAGGAGCCTTTTGTTTGTGATGAATGGTATTTTCATGGAAACCTGATTTCTGAAGGAAATGCTATAATTTTGTATATTTCCAGTGGAATGGCCCTGGTTAGCAGCGGCAGTCTTAGGAAACATAAAAAGAAGCATACAGGGATTAAGAATTTCAAATGCACTGTAAGTTTATTAAGATACAAATTTCAATCAAATTATGTAAATGTTTAATAGGAATGCGAAGCGAGTTACTTTACAGCCGCTCAGCTCAGACTTCATTCCGTGGCACATTCTAATGAAAGGTAACGGATTTGATATTTGATTTATTTTAAAAATTACTAAAAGTGCCCTTGTTTGTGTTTTAGACCCTTCGTCTGCAGTTATTGCGGAAATGGTAGGCTATCTAAATATGGGCGATTTATGAGCTCAAACTAATAATTATCTGTAATTTGCAGGGTTCAAGAGTAGAGTTCAACTAACACGCCACGAACATAGGATCCATTCAAAAGATTATGTACTTGTAAAGAAATGGTCATGCTCATTCTGCGAGAAAAGTTTCCGAGAAAAATGTGCAATGGAAGCCCATGTCCGACAAAATCACACAGGTGACAATTAAATATGGTTTTAAAAGCATTTAGAAAAATGGTTTGTTTATAATTTTAGGGGAAAGGCCATTTTCCTGCCAAATTTCATCTTGTGAAGAGAAATTTTCCGGAAAAGACATGTTATCAAAGCATTTGAGGAAAGTTCACGGAATATTTCCGCAGACGAGTACCGAAAGAGCGCCCAGAACTTACAGAGACGACCGCCCGCCCTCAAAACGAAGCATGCGGAGAAAAGCACAAGAGAATCATGAAGAATCGACAAGCAAAAGTTCCAATGATTGCGAAATGCAACAATCAAAACCAATTGTTTACAATGCTAATACTCCAGGATTTTCTGGACAAGTTGAACAAGGCCCTTCGAATTTTTCATCAGCATTCGCCAGTCAGTATTATAATTATCAGAATTTGTGATTTTTGAATGATTGTTTACAGATTTTTAAATAAATGTATTTTTGTATTGTCATGGTTACCATCTAATTTTTTGATTAAAGTTTAATCATTAAACAAAATTGTGTCTCATCTTCTGCAAATATTTGCGTGGCTCGCATTTGTTTGACTTGCAAAATCAGATGTGAAAACATTTCAGTGAATTTTGAGCATTAAATTAATTAAGTAAATTAAATTGCTTTCCAATTAATTGAAGGATGTAACTTATCAATTAAGCAATTGTCAGGTAATTTCAGTTAGTTTTGAAATTTTAGTTTAGAAAAAAAAGATTGTAATAAATTTTACTCTCAGTCTCTCTTCTTCTCTTTCAAACAGATTAAGGATGGAGGAAAGTTGTCTCCTCTGCTTATCCACATTTTCCGAGGGAGGGACACAACATGGACTTTCGTCCCTTTTCAAATTGGTCCAGAGGGACGACGAGTGGGCTGTCCATGACGACGACGACGGCGTCTTTGTCCTCTGCCCTCCCTGCGACCAAATTATGGACACTGCAACTCAACTTCAAATTAAACTCAAGACTGAAGTTCAAAGGATTCGAAATTTAATGCTGGAGACGGAGGCAAACGCCGAAAGTCCAGAAAATGTTCGGAAAATCCGTAAATCCTTCATTGAACTGAGTGGTAACAAAAGTTAATGTTTTATGGAACTCATTTATCAATATTTTCCCATTTCCAGGTGAAAAAAACGACGGAGAATCAATTAACAGAGAGTTCGTGGCAGTCAAAATAGAAGAAGAAGAGAGCAATCAATTTGAAGATGATTTTGAGGGACCCTCCTCCCCTTCTGCTTTCATGATAAGTCCAGAAGATGAAAATGGAGGGATCAGTTTTGATGAGGAAGCAATTAAATTGGAAAAATCGGATGATGAAGGTGAAAAACTTGAAAACGAGCCAAAAACCAAACGTAAAAAGACGCGAGGGGAACCTTCTAGGTAAATATTAATTATATTTAAATAATATTGACATCTTACTTGATGTATTTAATTTTAGACGTTCTACAAGAGTTCGACAAACGTTAATTACTGAGAATCATGCGACTCAAGATCAGAAACGGCCGAGTCCTCAAAAGAAAGCGTGCAGCAGCAGAGCTATTTACAATAAAAAGAAGACGGTCAAAGAATTTTTCTGTGCAGTTTGTAAGCTTCATGGAATTAGTTATTTAGCAAAAAGATCCATTTTGATATTAATAGGTGACAGAAAGTTCAACAAAAGTATCAGACTTTACATCCACATGTTTAAGAAGCACGAGACTGAAGACAAACCATTTATTTGTCCAATATCAAACTGCAATAAGGCGTTTACCCTTGACATCAATCTCCAAAGACATATCGAGCTTCACGAGGAGGAGGAAAAGAAACCACTGGTACTTTACTTTAATTTTCCCCAAAATTGTCTAAAATTCAACAGTTTTCCAAACCATTTTCAGGTTTGCGAGTTTTGCGACACGAGATACTTGAGCCAGAGCCAATTGGACGTTCATCTCAAATACCACAAAGGTTTCAACTGCAGCTTTTGCTCCAAAATATGCAACTCGCATTCTTCATTTTTAATTCACATCCGATCCCACACCGGAGCCCGGCCGTACCTCTGCAATTTTACAAAATGTAAAGAACGCTTTATCTCTTTGAGCCAAAAGAAGAACCACATCGAAAGAGTTCATCAAATTAATAAAAAACATCCCTGCAACTTGTGCGACACCGTTTTAAACACGACATCAACACTAAAAATTCATTTGGCAAGAATGCATTCAAAACGCGGCTGTTTCGCCGATCTTAAATGTGAAGTTGAGGGCTGTGAAGAAGTTTTCAAATACAAACAATCTTTGGAAACCCACATGATTAAGGTGCATGGAAAGGATCCTTTTGTTTGCGACCAATGGTACTGCTTGCTAAAAATATTGCATTTTGATGTAATTTACCACTATGAATGATTTTTCAGTGGAGCAACTTTAGCAAGTGTCCAGGGGTTGAAAAAACACAAAATAAGCCACTTAGAGATCAGACAGTTTAAATGTGATGTAAGTTAACAACAACTTAATTTTAAAGCAAGCGTTAACAAGTTTGTTATAATTTTCACAGATTTGCCAAGCTACTTTTAAGACAAGCAACAGCCTAAGAAATCACATGAAAACGCATTCAACTGAGAGACCTTTCGTTTGCAAATTTTGTGGAAATGGTCAGCACTTTGCTATTTTAAATTGGAATTAATAATTATTATTATTTTTGCAGCTTTCAAAACCAGGAATATATTGACAGAGCATGAGAAGCGAGTTCATTCCAAAGATTTTGTCCCCAAATACAAATGGAGTTGCCCCCACTGCCCCAATAAACAGTTTGAGTATAAATCATTAATGGAGTATCACATCCGACAATTTCACTCCGGTAATAAATTAACTATTTTTTTTGTAAAAGTAATACATGTTTATAATTTCAGAGGAGAAGCCTTTTGTCTGCAACGTTGAATCTTGTGGCCAAAGTTTTGCCCTCAAATCTTCATTAACCCAACATTTAAAGAGTCATGGGATAATTAATAGAGTGAGATCTACTGATCGAGCCCCGAGGACAAAAAGAGACGTCAATTGCAACTCGTCACCACAAAAACGAAGGAAACGGGATCAAACAGATAATGAAGAGTCAAAAAGCTCGAAAGATCTTAACAATGAACTAATCTCATTAGGAAATCAGTTGTATTATCAAAACCTGTGATTTTTTCATGCAATTTAATTGTATTTATTATCGTAACCTAGTAAAAAAATCTCCAAGTATGCAATTGGTATGGATCCCAAACCTTTGGTCAATGATATCTCAGTTAGTTGGTCGATTAAGCTGATTTTTTTCATGGAGTTAAATATGACCCTAAGGATATGAGCAAATGAAACGCCCATCGATAGGACAAATATTTCGAGTACTTTTGCCAATAATATATGTTTTATAAAACAGGCTTGCTATTAGATTTTTTTGCACTATTCAACCCACATCGACCAGATACTTAAAATAATGTTCCTCTAATTAAGTTTCAAATATTTGTCATATTGTCCACCATCAAAATCGGATGAAAAATAAAAAAAAGTTTTCTGATAAGTTTCTTCGAGTGGTTGGTTGGGAATAAAATCGGAAACTTGCATCTTATGGCTACTATGACCTTATTAAAAAATATTCCCCCAAATAAAAAAAAGTAAAACTTTAGATGAGAAATGAGTGCAATTTAAAGTTTAAAATAAAATTTAGTGTGTTTTAAACAAAATAATTTAAGCTATTCCAAATCAAACGACACCAGCGTGCTGACACCAATTTTTATTTTAAACTTTTAATAAATCGTGGATGAGCTCACGAATGAACATCTCATTCCTCACCTAAGTTTTACTTTTTTGGGGCACTTAATTTGTATTCATGTATAGCATATGTATTTTTTAACCATATGGATATTAAGCAGTTTGAGGTCTTCTTATCACTGAATAGTTTGAGGAAAACGATGGAATATGAACTAGTTTCTTTCATGATAAATTTAATTTAGTTACATTAAACCCAATTCTTGGAATCGTGAATCAACATAATATTCAGTTGCAGTTGCTGCCCGAAACTTGAATTTTTCTGGGCTGGAACAAGTTAATATAAAAAATATACGCAAAGATATAAATTACAATTACAGAGGGCAATTCGTTAAAAATGGAACACTTTTGCTACCTTATAACTCCGCCCTATTCAAGTTTTTTGTAAAAGTTTTTTCATATGCTAATCAAGCATTTATTTTAGATTATTTAAATTGTGACAAGTTTCAAATTTCTAGTATAAAAAATAGGACCTCAGCAGGTTCAGAACCAAAAAAGGTACCCAAAATACGTTTTCAATTTTTTTATAGAAGGAAACACGTCTATAGCGCAAAAGCTATTGAAGTTAGCCCAAGGATTGTTTTTGGATGCATGCCACTAACACATTTGCTGCAAAATAAGGTCATAATCGGGTACATCGGATATTGTCGGGCTGTTGGCATAATGGCTATCAGGGAGTGGGCTTGAAATCAACATCGAGTCTACTGGAACAACTTTCTGTAATGTAAGACTTCAAAACTAGCCTTACCATCGTCTTTTGAAGGTCTAAGCTTTGACTAAGCTGCTTTGTTTTATTCTCGAATTAATAAAATCTTGATTTTTTCAAAACTAAGCGTCCAATAAAATATTGGCTGGTGACCTCCCGTAAAGGCCAATGACCTCCAAAACTAGCAAAAATGTAAAGAGTTTCATGATTAACATTAATTACTTTTCAAATTTCTATTTTAAAAACATTTGTATGAACAACACACAATCTTGCAAATAAATAAAAATCTTGTAGTCTTATGAACATGAACTTTGTTTAATAGAAAAAAATGTTTATAGATTAACGATAAGGACTAATTGCTTGTTAAAATAATAATAATAAAAAAAAATTCTGACCTTGAAATTTGAAACTTGTCTAAAAAAGTTTTAAAAAGATGCGTGACTAGCCCATAAAAAATATTTTGAAAAAACCTAAATATCGCGGAGTTATAAGGACGCGAAAGTGTTTCATTTTTAATGAATTGCCTTTTGTGCAATATTACAATAAATTAGGATATAAATCTTTAACTCGTAACCTTGACTTGTTGAGCCAGTTTCTGTACAAATAATTAATGAGGAAATTGAGCAATAATTGGGCAACTATTATTAAATTAAATAAGATTAATTGCAGATGAGATAATTGCAGACATTATACAGGGTGAGCCTTAACGCAATCCCCAAACACCATAGCAACTTTTTGATATTGGATGCATTTTTATGACATCTATATAATGTGAAAAACATTCAGTCCCAGGCTTATTATCATTTAAAATTTAAAACGCTTCCAAGGAATCAATAGTTTGCAGTCTCAAAAAATAACTATGTATGTATAACTGCGCTATGCATACAAAAACATCAAATCTTCCAAAATTGCAATATTGACTTTTGGAAAAAGTAAAAAACAAAACAAGGAAAAATTGTAAAAATTACGGGGAATTCAGATAACCAGTTCTTGGCCAAGCCAATTTCCAACTGCAGAGTCTTATGAAAAAGTAATTTTGTTTGCTTGCTTATTACATATTATTAGGTACTTTCAAGGTATAAATAACATTTGAAAAAGCATTGTTCCATCTTACAGTTTTGTCACTAAACGTCTGGAAGCGTGGCTAAGGATACAATTCGCAACATTCCAGTAAGTGAAATACAAAATAAATTAATTTGAATTAAATTAAGTCATTTAATTGATTTCGAAAATTTCTGTCGTGCCAGCCAACAATGCTAATAAAACGCTGTAAACGTTGAAAAAAGCTTTCCATTTAAATTTAAATGCAGAGCTTAAATTTATCTGACCCTGGTTTAAATAATTATCTAGGAATAACCAAAGCTTCCATAAAGAATTCTATCGTCTGTAAACTAAAGCTTAAATATAATTCAAATTTTGAGCTTAATTGGTTTTTATTATTTGGTTCATGCTTATATAAATTAATATTGAATCGAATGTTTAGTTTCTTACTTTCGGTTCAATATTAATTTATACTTAAATGGATGAAACCACATTTCAATTTCATATTAATGTATAAAAATATGAAACTATATTAATTTAAATTGAAATAAAGACCAAAGAAACTATATGGGTAGCTTTTACCATCTGGCAGACAGCCTATGGAAAAAGCAAAAGCTCCCCAGTTATGGCGGGCTAAATAATAATACATCATTCATCTTGAATTTCACAAACAAAATCTCAATATGTGAGATACTACTTATCCATTTAGTTTTACAAATTTTTAAACCCGTTTGAAAAATGTTTCGTATGTTAGAAAAATTTACTATTCCATACTTTTTTTAAAAAGTTTCCGAACATGCTTCATAAGTTTTTGACCCGAGTGAACCCCGCGATTCCATCCCGGAGTCTCTTAACTAGTTACAATCCGCGGTGCCTACATTTGGCTAGTCAAAAATTTGAACCTCCAAATTACCAAAGGTAAGACTTCAGTTTCAGTTCACAGTCCGTTAAAAATGATTCTATTATAGGACAAGAAACCTGACTTTATTTACACAAAACATTAACCCTAGTGTAGTGGACCGGGAATTTTTGCAATTGTTTCCCCAGATTGTTAAAGATCTTGCGGAAACAGACACTACTGGGCAAACAACCGGAACAGGGCTAGAGTTAGCCAACAATTGGTTCAAAAGAATGTTAGAGTACAACACGGGGCTTGGAAAGCGAGGCCGTCCCCTAATAATCAATGCCGCTTACCAACTTTGTTCTCAGGCCCCAACAGAGGAAGGGGTCAAGCTTTCTTATATTTTGGGTTGGTGTGTTGAACTGGTAAGATTTGAAGAATTATTAAATTCCGCCAACTAGTGAATAGTGTTGGTGAAAGGATTTGTCATTTTACGCAATTGTTTGTTTTAAAGCTGCAGGCCTATGTTATCATGGTTGACGATATGTTGGATAAATCGGTATTGCGGAGAGGACAACGCTGCTGGCATCTAGTGGACGGCGTTGGACCACTCGCCGTCAATGACGCCTTCTTTTTATATTCATTATCTTTTGTCATTTTAAAAAAATACTTTGACAAGATGCCCTGTTATGTTCCCCTCTTTGAGTTGCTACTTCGTTCTCATCATAAAACCATGATGGGCCAGAACATGGACACTTTGCTTAAAATAAATCGGGATTTCAAAAGGTTAGATTTATTTTTCCTACTAAATATTTATTTGAGCTTCTAAACTATAATTCTTAACATTTACACAGTTATAGCATGGACCTTTTCCGTACGCTTACTTTCTATAAATCAGTATACTGCACGACTTATTTACCCTTGAAAGCTGGGATGATTTTGGCTGGAATGCCGAAAGATTTGCTTGAAAACGACTCCTTGCTTTCCATCATTACTGAAATCGGATTCTTGTTCCAAGTCCAAAATGACTTTGTGGATTGCTTTGATAAGGATTTAAATAAAAGGACTGGGAGTGACATCCAGGAAGGTCAATGTTCGTGGAACTTTGTCAAAGCAATGGAAAAATGTAACCCTGCCCAGAGAAGCATCCTCCTTGAAAACTATGGGCAACATGATCCAGTTAAGATCAAAAATGTAATCGACATTTACAAAGAAGTCGAAATCCAAAAAGAGTATGGAACGATCATCGACAAATCATTGCAGAACATATTTCAAAAGATTGAGCAACTACCCAAAGAGATCCCTCGTGAAGTGTTTCAACATGTTATACGAGGGGTTGAGTATGATCCTGGTTCTTTTGTTTCTAGGTTGGTATAAAAACAATTACTTAGGATAAATGAATTTCAAAATATGTTTTTGATAAATATATCTATGAATAAATTTTTTGGAACCTGATGTAATAATGTAGGGGAGAGTTAGCTTATTTGTGTTTAATGACATTTTGATCGTATACCCATTTTAAAGTAAAAATGTTTGGAGTTTAACTTTTGAATGAAATCCCATATGGAAAAAGTCAACATTCGTCATAAAGTCGTCTGTATGACGAGGAGGACATCTGGTCATGTCCAATTTCAAACCTGACTATTTGACATTTATGCAAAATTTCATTCGATTATGACGCTTTGGTCACAAATTAAAGTGGTGACAGACGGACGGACAATGTGTTTAGATAATGTAGCTCAGATACATAATAAATTAATACATTATTTAGGCCTTTAGCGGATCAATAGCTTAAACCCATAGATTACTTAACTATCAAATTAATTTAAATTTTGAACAGGAAAAATGCAACCTTTTGGGACTTCCGATGCTGTGAAATATTTAGTTTCAGGAGGTTAACCTTGCAACTAACATAACATTGAAACCTTATTTGAAAGTAATTTTTGTTAGGAATTGCGGGAATGGCTGCTAAAACCACGATAGCACCATTGGAAAGGTTGAAGATCCTTTTGCAAGCACAATCCAAGCACTACTCCAATTTTGGGGTAACGGATGGACTGAGGGCGATCGTATTGAAGGAAGGCGCTATGGGTTTGTTCTTTTAAAAGCTTGCCAAAGTTCGCAAAAAGCAAAAAAGCACCTCGAGAAATTTGTTTAATTGCTTTATTGCAAATGCTGCCATCTTTAATTAATTGATAAGAACTACAATGCTACTGTAATCAAAAGAGCAAAAACCAAATAGACATATATTTTTGAAAAGCAAAAATGTTGAATTTTTCAGCAAATATTCATATTTGTTCCGTCAAACTCTTAAGCTTAGCTTTTGGCACAATGGCTTAAGTTACTATGAAGTGGTTTAGGTATTTATTTATTTTGAGTTCAGAGTCTGAACTTCAGACTGAATTGTTCAGTGATATAAGAATTTTAGACAAGTTTAAAAATAATCAAATTACAGGTTTGTTCAGTGGCAACGGAGCCCACATGCTACGGGTCTTTCCTTATGGAGCCACAAAGTTTGCGTCCTTTGAATTTTACAAACGTGTTTTTGGGGAGCAATCTCACGCTGGAAGATTCGCAGCGGGATCTTTGGCAGGGATCACCGGGATTAGTCTCACCTTCCCCCTGGACACTGTCAGAGCCCGACTTTCCTTCCAGGTCAAAGGGGAAAGGACTTACTACAAAGGGATTGGGGACTGCTTGCTTAAAATATACAAAAATGAGGGAGGAATAATGGCCTTTTACAAGGGATATTTGCCATCAGTTTGTAAGGTTTACAAAGTTTTTAGTGCAATTTCTTTTTGAAAAAATCTTGAATGATTCCAGACACAGTACTCCCATATTCTGGATTTTCGTTTTATACCTTTGAAACTTTGAAAGAATTATGCGTCAAAAGGTTGCCGGGTATGTAATAAAATTTAATATTGTCCAAAGTTTTAAAGTTTTTCTTAAATATTGCCAAGGTTTGACTTGCGTTTATAATTCTGGGGATGATTCTCCAGTTTTAACAACAACATGGAAACTTCTTTGCGGGGGAATGGCTGGAGCTGTTGCACAAACATTTTCATATCCTTTGGACGTTACTCGGAGGCGAATGCAACTGGCAGCGATGGATGAGCAAACAAAAAAATTTGGGGTGGGAATGATTTCAACAGTAAAATTGATTTATTATGAAAGTGGGGTAATTCGAGGACTTTATCGAGGGATGAGTCTCAACTACTTGAGGGCTATTCCTATGGTTGCTGTCACTTACACATTCTACGAGTTAATACAGCAGCAATTTTAGGGGGTAGTGCTAAAATAAATAACTTGGAATTATAGTAGCTACTTATCTTTAGTTAAATACAATTAATTAGTGCAATTTTTAATTGTACCACTCCAATTTCATCCCTTTCCGAGGAATTTGTGTGCGTTTTTAAAATTGGGGTAAAGTCTGAAGAACTTCATCCAAAGTCATCCCTCATTTTATTCCTTAAGATTGTATGAAGTTAAGCCTTGTATTAAATGGGATTAATATTTTCATCAGGGTCATTGTAATTTTGGAGACGTTGTGATAATTAATTTGATCCCTCACAGCTAATTTGTTAGCAACTTGTTAACAACTTACGATTTTGAATATTTCACCTGTCTATGAATCGCCATTAATCTTGGATTAAACCGGATATGTCAACTTCATCTTATAAATATTTCTTAGGTTATCCTGATGCCACAAAGTTATCCTTATCCATATGCACAAACTGATTGTCAAGTTTTGAAATATCAATTCTCCGATTCCACAGAGTTATCATTTCCGTGGGCATGAGCAGGTTTAATATGAATTTAGTAGAATTGCCGCAATCCTGTTTTTAGGCCCATGAAAATGGCCTTATAGAATCGTCAATGTCGGTCTGTCGGTCTGTCGGTCTGTCCAAGCGATA
>JAQIXN010002165.1:0-12957 GCA_034698145.1 Proisotoma minuta
CCTGCAAAATTTTATCCAAATCGGTTAAGGTTTACTCGAGTTATCACTTGGACAGACAGACAGACAGACAGACCGACCGACATTGACGATTCTATAAGGCCATTTTCATGGGCCTAAAAATTGGATTTTCTCAGAAAAGCAACCTTAAGAGTCAAAAGAAAAGAGTCCATCAAAAATTGCATCCTATCATATGCGAAGATTGTAGAAAATATTTCGCAACAAAGCAAAATCTTCAGAATCATTCCGTCGTCCACTCCCGAGTTTTTGATTTTAATTGTCACAAATCTCCCAAAAAGTACAATCAAAAATCAAATTTAAATAAACATATTAAAATAGTTCATTTGGCAGTAATGTCCAAAGTGGATTAAATTATACACAACAAATTTTCTCTTAAAAATAATTTGGAAATTTTAAAAATAAATACAAATTTAAAATTTAAATACAATAAAATAACGCAGAAAAGATAAATTAATAAATTTTGGGCCCTAATTTTATGTTAGTATTTTATTAAATGAACAATTTTTGTTTTGTTACAAAATTCTGGTAATGGTAAAGCATGTGATTTGGGGAATATATTGGAATTAAGTGTAATTTTTTCCTGTTTTAACTATGAAATATGAGAAATAATGCCACACAAGGGATGCACAATGAACAAAGAAAAAACACTAATCACACAAAAGCTCTTTTAACTTTAGGACCTGAGCATACGCGCTTAACGAAGTCTGAATTCCAACTTTCTAAAATAACAAGCTACTTTTTGGGATGTTTAATTAATCCGTAAATAAAAATGAGTTTATGTAATTTACATTTTAAACAAAACAAAATAGACAAAACATTTCTAATGATGCCCTAAATGTTGGGGTAATGTGAGACTAAATTTTAATTGCATAAAGAAAATGAAAGTTTTTAAACTTTGGCGCGTTCTATAGCTCCGGCAAACGCCCACTGCATCAAAACCTCTTACATTTTTGCAAGGGATGACCTGATCTACCCGTAATAAAAGTTCCAAGCGATTTTAAGACGGGGCTTTGTCCTCCTCGTTAGGTAAATTGCTTGATTGGTTGATTTTTTCCTCACCTAAGAAAAAAACACAACAAAGATATAGCAATAAAAAAGAAATTCTCAAATATAAATTTGAATTTTTTTTTATTATTCTCATCAACATTTTTATTTGTCATAAAAATATTTACAGTAATAATTCTTTATGATAACTAAATTGTTTATAATTAAGTTTAAAGAATTACATATAAGTTGAGAAGATTTATTTATCATATCCTATTTCAGATTTTATTACATAAAGGAAGGCATGATATCAATCATGTTCTATCCAAACGTATACTTAAATATGTAAATTACTATAGGGAAAAACCGTTGTCAGAGATGTTCTTTCTCAGTGTGCCTTTTCAAAGAACTTTTTTTGCTGAAATTTTTACTGCAATTTGGACATTGTTGCCTTTCTCCTAAATGAATTGTTTTAGAATGCCTATCCAAATTTGATTTATGGTTGTATTTTTTGGGACATTTAGGACAAGCAAAATTGAATTCTCGAGAGTGGACAGCGGAATGTCTTTTCAGATGCATTTTTGTGGCGAAATATTTTCCGCATTCTTTGCATTTGAATGGACGCAATTTTTGATGAACCATTTTCTTGTGACTCTTCAGGCTGTCCTTTTGAGAGAATCCAGTTTTGCAAATGTTGCATTTGAATGGTTTTTCTTTTGTGTGGGATAAAATGTGAACCCGAAGGCGTATATTGGTTGTAAATCGCTTTTGACAAATATTGCAGAAATGTTTGAGCTCCAGTCGGAATCTTTCCTTTTCTTCAGGAGATAAATGCTTTTCCATGTGCCCTCGCAAATCGAACTTGTAAACATATTCTTTGGGACAAACGTGGCAGAAAAATGGAGCTTCTTTTGTGTGACCCCTCATATGACTGTCCAGAAAAGACGGCGATGGGCACTTCTTTTGGCAAAAATAACAAACGAATTTCCAACCCTCTCTTTGTTTTGCTTTCTCCTTCGAAGTTATATGAATCGCTTTCATATGTGCAACTAAAACGGATTTCCAACCAAATTTTTTGGGACACTTTGGACAATGAAAGTCACGAGCCCCAGAGTGGACAATTAAATGTTTTTTCAAGGAACAATTATCTCCGAATGTTTTTCCGCATCTTGTGCAAGGAAAAGGCAAGAGTTTGTCGTGAACTATTCTCTTATGTCTGTTTAGGTTTTCTTTTAGTGAAAATTCTAATTTGCAAATGTGGCATTGGTAAGCTTTTTCCTTAGTATGGGAATAAACGTGCTGATTGAACACTGATTTTGAATAGATTTTTTTCCCACAAAATGTGCAGATGTGTTTGTATTTCGCTTGAAGTTTTTCTTTATCCTTTGTGGACATGTGAGATACTGAATGATGTTTTAAATGCCACTTTGACGAAAGTCCTTTGGAACAAATTGTGCAAAAGAATGGTTTTTCGCTTGTGTGAGTTGACATATGTTGCAAAAGAAGGGAAGGTTTGGATAATGTCTTGTTACAAAAATAGCAGACTCGATTAAGTTTCGGCTTCATTTTTTTGTGCATCTTAAATCGCATCTATTAATTTTTAATAATTATGTTATCCTTACTATTAAATAAAATTCTTAAGTGATTTTCCTTTTAATTTGTGTTTTACTTTCGGAAAATTCAAAATAAATACTTCAAAATTATTAAATGAATTTTACCTTATTATTTTTGCGTAATTGAGTAACTCCAAATTTGGAATAGAGGCTTTGAAGAGATATTGATAAGTTATTGAACTACAATTCGTTTTAAAGGTTTATTTTACTGAAAATTAACCTTTAATATTTTAAATATATTTTGAATTGAAGTTTATTTATATTTTTGAAACAAAACTTCAGTTTTTTCCTCACATAATTTGTTTTGGTTTATTTATTTAGTTCCAGAAATGACAGTTAAATGCAACTTTTGCTTGTCTCGTCTTTAAAATTGAAATTGCTCTTTTTTCCCGCACATGCTCAATATCTATTTTTTCTGATTTTTTGTGGACAGTACTTTTACTTTGTCCGATGCAGCCACGCGATATGAATTTATATTTTTTCTTTTTATGCAAAATTTATTGTTGCTTAAATGTGTTTGCAGGCAGAAAGAAGAAATTGAAAACAAACCTAATTTCTCATTAAATAATTTATTTTTTTGGTTTTTCTTTTTGCACTTTACTCTTCAACTATCCCCAAACATTTCACTAAAATTACAATCAGGAAATTTGAAAGTCAGCTTGATAAGGTCCAATTATTGAATGCTTAAATTTCCCCCAAGGATATTTATTATGAGGATTGTAAGAAACTATCTTCTTTACAAGTGACTGTATTTAAAGTTTTGCAAAAATAGGAGAAATGGAAAATGCCATTAGTGACACTTCTTCGAAGTTTTTGACACTTGTTTGAATAATTCGGATTTCTAGATGAATAAATTGGTATTAAGGCATATTTTGAACAAGTGGGTCTTTTCTTTTTGCACACCTTTTTCAAAGGATTTCGCCCAAAAGGGGATATAAAATTCGATAACCCATTTGTCAAAAAAGGACAAAGAAAAGATGGAATCAAAATTTAAATACCCTAGCAAATTTGTATCAAAAGGTTCATTTACAAATCCCAATAAAATCTGCACATTTATTCCCATACAAAAGAAAAAGCTTTAAATTCTTTCCAGAGAATTAAAAAGTTCATTTGACAGCATAAGCACACCGAACAAAGGAAAAATACAGTCAACCCTCCAAAATCCTCTTAAAGTAAGAAACTGGGCATGCGCAAGAAACGAAGCCTTACTTTCAACCGACAAAAGAAATAAACATCAGTTTTGAAACAAGTTTAAAGACAAATTCAACATATTTTTAAATACAGTAAACCTTATCGTTAGAATTAATTTTTGTTGATATTTTAAAAGTGACTTTTACAGTAAACAAAATCTAAATATTAAATTACAAGTGATAAAGTTGATAAAGCAGGTGCCTTCTGCAATTTCTGGTAAAATTATTCTATAATTTTAAAAAATATTATCAAGGTAAACATTTTTAAATATAAATAGTAAATAGTACTTATTTAATTTAATTTCAATAAAAATTCATATTTTCAGAAAATTAATTTATTATGTCAATTTCTAACAAAAGGAACTCAAAGAAGTTACAAAGTAAACTAAAAATTAACAAAATACAAGCAAACATGAAAAATATGGATGCTAAAATCAAATCAAAAGACAGAATCTGTTACTTTTGCGATAAGAAATTTCAATCAGCGTCCAAACTTCAGCAACACATGATAATCCACACAAAAGAGACTCCATTCTTATGCGACGTCTGTGCAAAAGGATTAACGTCAAATAGGAGTTTAAATAATCATTCGATATGTCACATGTCGAAAATTGATAAAGAAAAATTGCAATCAGAATTTAAACAAGATTGCAAATATTGTGGTAAAAGATTCTCTAGAAAATCATTATTAAATCAGCACATTTACTCTCATACAAATGAAAAAGCTTTTAAATGCGACACTTGCAAAATAGAATTTTCAAGAAAAGAAACTCTCAAGAGACATAAAAGTACAGTGCACGACAAACTTCAACGATTTAGTTGCAATGAATGTGGAAAAACGTTTGGCACAAATGCAAACCTGAAGAGACATGTTTTAATCCATTCTGGGGCTCGTGGCTTTCATTGTTCCATATGCCCAAAATTATTTGGACAGAATTCGAACTTGATTAGGCATATGAACCTGATTCATACAAATGCGAAGGAGAAGGCCAGGCAAATATCAGGTTGGAAATCAGTTTGCTATTTTTGCCAGAAGAAAATTCTATCTCTTATTGATCTGGAAAGACATATAAGGAGCCATACAAAGGAAACTCCATTTTTTTGCAATGTTTGTCCGAAAGAATATTTTTCCAAGAGCGATTTACAGCATCACAAGAAAACACATTTTTCCCTTGAAGAAAAAATCAAATTGAAGTTGGGATACAAATATCCTTGTAACATTTGCCAAAAACTGTTTCTGTTCCAAAGAGACGTCAATGTTCACATTTTAACCCACACAAAGGAAAAGCCTTTTAGTTGCGATATTTGCAAAACTGGATTCGGTCAGAAGAGCCAGATGAATAGTCACAAGAAAAGAGTCCATCAAAAATTGCGTCCTTTCAAATGCGAAAAATGTGAAATATATTTTGCCAGTAAATCAGATCTAAAGAGACATTCTATTGTTCATTCTGGATCTTTTGATTTTTCTTGTCCAAAATGTCCCAAAAAATACAACCGAAAAGAACATTTGAATATTCATTTTAAAATAATTCATTTGGGAGAAGTACAAAAATGCCTAAATTGCATTAAAAACTTCCACAGCAAAGATTCTCTCAGACGGCATAATAAACAAGAACATCAGTGATCAAACTTATCTCTTCGATTTCCAGGTATTTGAAAGGGAAAAATATTTGCCTTATATCCCGTTGACCAGTTTTAACATGTTTTCCTCTGTATTTTTTATAATTTTTCTCAAAAATAACCATAAATAAATATATGTACTAACCATCTTAAATCAAACAATTAAGAAGAAAGTAAACAGTTTCCAAAAAGCAAGACAAGTTGACAAACTAAATAAAAAATATTCTTTTTAAAAAAGTTGGAGAAAAACTCAAATAATTTCTTAAATAATCACCGTCCATTTCAAATATGTAGTTAAAGCAGTAAATCCTTAATCATACTGTTAATCAATCTATTTCAATCTATTTAATTTTTATGGTTCTTTAATTATTCTATTGTAAATATATATTTTAAATATTAAATAAAATGTTAAAATAGTAAAAATTTAAATTTTCTCGATGCATATAATTTATTAATTAATTTATTAAAATTTTAGCGCATTCTTTAAGGGTAATAACTAATTATTGATAAATTAAAAATATAAAATTAGATTTAGCGTTTATAAAACGTAATAACTGTTGATAACGTCATATCTCATGGACTTTTTCTTCGACCTTTTCAAAACACCAACCAACACATTTTTGTAAAGATGTTCTGCTTTATTTATAGTCAGTAATTTCTATCTGTAAACAAAACATGAAGAGCAAATTTTTATAAGAGGATTTACATTCAAATAACAAAATACAGAGCTTTTATCAAGTATTCTATGTAAAATGTGTTTCAGTATACATGTATGGTTCCCATAAGTGAGCAAGGCCACATTGAAATTATATTATTGATTATTTCCTTAATAATAAAAAATAGCCAATTAAATTTAATATTCATGTTAAAAGCATGATAATCGAAGAAGTGTAATTACACTTCTTTGATATGTAGTTCGATATTAAACGATAAATATCAAATAGTCCATTTGTTCATTTGGATTTTTCAATTTAAAGCCCACACACAATGAATTCTTGCGGTTTAATATTTTTCTTGGTTTTACTTCCTCTGCCCTCAATTTACTCCCTTTATCCCGCATTTTCTGGCGATTTTAGGGACTGGGGCCCTTGTACACTAAAATATTACAGAACTGATTCAGATTTATATTATAGAGACTTGAACGAGCTCATAATTCGCAAGAATCCTGAAAATGTGTATATGCTATTAGAAGGAATATCTTCTGTACGTATAAAATGGAAGACGGAACATGAACTCATTTCAGGTTTCAGATTTTACGAGTCTTGCTCAATTATAATCCCATTCAACATTCGTCACTTCAGACAATGGCAGAAAATACGATACAATAATCCCAACTCCCGTCATACATCCAATTTCCAGACTTACATATTTATTAACAACACGGATGAAAGGCACGCAGGGGACGCTACAAATATTGTAGATGCGATGTCTCCTGGTTACATTTTTTGGGCACAGGCTTCAATTACTAATGGGCTCTTGCGCCTCAATTTTTACTTCATTTGCATCTATTGTGCAAATTTCACTTTGCCAATTCCATTAACCTCAAATCCAGCAAGAATTTCATTATTTTCCTATGTTTGGGACCCAACCAAATTTCTATCCATTTTATATCCTGAACATGACGACAACCGAAATGAAGTCTGTTTCTCAAAACACTCCAAATCAACAATCAATTGCCATCCATTGGATAAAACATATCAAATTTTACGCCAACACGTGAACATAACTTTTGTCTATACTAATACTGTGGGAGAAACTATTCGTAATTTTCGTGGATACGTAACTAGAGCACAATTTTCCATTGCTAATCCCGGAGATGACAATCTACAAAAATTTAGTTATTTTTCTGGGTTTTGCATTTACTATTGTAATTTCGAGCAAAGGAGTGAAAACAGGTCGATATTAGTTTGGTTACGACCATTCTCTTTGGAGCTCTGGATTTGGTTTTTGCTAGGAATTTCCACAGTCATAATAGCAAATGCTGTTGTTGAATTTAAAAATAAGGGTAAGTATGGGCTGAAAATTCTTGATATATTTGCCATAATATTGAAACAGCCAGCAACCAATCCCCAGATTTCAAATGGCTCGTTAATCATGTCTTCTTATGCATTTGCACTTGTACTCTTATCATATTACGAAAACAGCTTCACTTCCGAGCTTATTTCTCCACCGCTGTACAAACCGTTGACTGAACTCAAAGAATTTGTGGAACAAGGATTTAAGTTTGTGTACGTGGATAAATATCATAATAATATCGACCAAGTTCCTAGAATCTACTCCATTTTAAAAGCACTCGAAGAAAAGTCTATAAATTCCAAAATATTTAACGAGTCGTTTGAAGTAATAGATCATATCCCATTTTCCGACATTTCAAACATAATCCGGAAAAAGGTTGGAATCTTCATCGACTATGCATTTGTGGATGCTTATCTCTCTCAAATTCAATTTGTAGGATTCAAGGGAAAATACAATTGCTACGTTGCAAAAAACATTGCCGCTCTAACCCCATCGTATTTTCGGGCGTACAATCTACTAGCTCCAAAAATTCTGAAATTTCTAAAAACATTAGACGAATTTGGACTCTCCACTATTTGGGAAGTTTGGTATAATTTTGGGGAAAGACTTCGAATTAAACATGAAGGGGATGGATTGGAATCAGTTGCACAAGATATGATTAGCATGAATAATTTGTCACAATTTGTTTTATTTTATTTTTCATTGTTGCTTTGTTATCTGGCTGTATTTGTGGCTGCGTTAAATAGAGCTCCGATGTATAGAATTGTAATGGCGCCAAAAGTTAAACAAATTAAGGTCCTATTAGTAGCCCCTTCATAGCTTTAGTGCTAAAAATGCATAATAAATATATTCGTAAAAATATAAAAGTGTTAAAACAAACAACTACAAGTGTAAAAGGACTATGATTTATATTTATCAATTATCGATAAATGTTATGTGTAATATTAGCTTTAATTGTTTTAGGCGAATAAATTGAAAGTTATTTCCTGATACTAAAATATAGTTCTTTTTATGAGTAGTTTAAACCTCGAACCATAATAAATATAACGATGCCTTGCGTCTATAATTACATTTATAAACTAATTTCATGAAAAAATATTCAAATGGACACGAAATGGCAATAAAGTGGTATGGCAACAAAAAAATTTTACCCAACAGTCTTTGTTTGACGTAAATTATGTTTTGAGATGATACAATTTGAAAAATTGTATAAGTTGAAAGGTTTGACCATTTAAAATGTTAGATGGTTAGAATAATAAATGCTATACAAAGAAATGCAGATTCCTGAATAAGGCTACTTACGATTAGATGATCAACAATCTGAAAGTTTTTTTTAATGATTATTGGAAGCCAAACACAATTTATTATCAAATTTAAAAATGTGTCAGTTTTAATTAATTTTATTTAAATATTAAAAACAATAAGGTAAAAATTATATTATATTCAAATAATTCTACTCCATTTTCTGCACCATTTGAAAAAGATTCATGACATCAAAAAGCACATAATTATTAAGTTGTTTTAAAGAAAAATCCTTCTCAAATTTTGCGGAATACTCCATCACAAGCTTCAGCATCATTTTAGACAACTGGAACGTTTACAATCTTACAATAAAATTCGATATATAAAATTCCCAATTTTTAAATCCACAAACCAAAATAATTACTTTTTGCATAACTCCCATCATATTTTCAACTTTTGGCCTTTCAGCTTTCGACTTTGTTTCCACGAGCATTTTCATATTTTTGCATCGACGCTGCTTCATTTGATCGTGGAGCTTTTTTTATTGTTCTAAAAAATCTATCCAGTCCTGGACCGACACTAACTGTTTTGACTAATTGGTTCCAAAATATTGTCAAATGTCAAAGTTTGCAAGAAAAAGTTTTCATATTGTTTAGATTTATTTTTTTAAATAGTTATTCATACAAAACTAACTCTGTTGAGATCTTAATACAAAGCTAGTAAACTAGGATTTCAAAATATTTTAATAATTTGTCTCAAATTCCACTGAAATTAGCAATTTATTTAATTAATCAAACACAACCACTTCTTTACGACCACACTGTATTTTCTTTAGAAACAATTTATATATACTTTTACTATACTAACACAAAATTGTTGCACGATATTAAAAACTCTTACATTTATATTCGATCGCAAACTGTTTATCAAACACTTGCGTGCTAGTAAAAAATGTCCTTATGTTAGACAACATCGATTTTCTCTTGTTGAACAAAATATTATTCACACTATCAATCCATTCGATTCGTTTCTCTTTAGCTTACAACATTTTTAAGTTTTTTGTTAGAATAAAATAATTATTTACAATATATTTATAAAATAAATAACTTAAAATATAAATTAGAAAGTTGAACACATTATTTTTCAAACAGAAAACAAATCGAATTTTCACTCTTCGATTTCAAAAATGGGCCTGAGGGGATTTTTTCCGGATTCGAAAGAAGAGTATTCAATGCCAAAAAATATTTGGCGGTCTCGAGCCAAGTGGGCAGCAATTGTTGATATTGTAAGCCATATTTAACGAAATTTTGAAAATTCAATATATTGCATTTTATACAGATTCTCTATTTTTTACAGGGTGTCCTCTTAATAACCAATATATGCATCCTGCTTTCCCTTATTGCTGGTGGAATATTGGTTGGAGTTATGGCTCTTGTTGAATATGGAGATTCCGAAGCCACAATCCGCATCAATATCGGAGACGTCGTTGTGCAAAAAAAGAAAATTTCGGAATTAACCCAAGAGGAAAAAGAGGCCGTCATTAATATCTTGGGTAAACCAAATTATTACAACTTTCGCAATTTATTTTAGAATTTTAATTTGTTGGAATTGTTATTTAATTGGGGAATTTGACAAAATTTGAAAGAATTTTTTTTTAAATATAATAAAAAAAAATAATTTTTAGGTCAAAGGTCATAACATTTAACATTTTTTTCTACTAATTTTCATCTATGATTAGCATCAAAGAGTGGAATTTTAAAGATTGATTCAAAATTAAGAGCATCCTAGTATTTGTAAGATTGAAATATTTTTTTTCCTTTTAATTTCAGGTTCTTTGTCAAGATCATTCTGGATTGCTGCGGGATTGCTAACCTTGGCCTGTCTCTTGCAGTCATATCCAGTGCTCAAACTACTTTGCAAACGACGCCAAGTATGTATTTCTAAAATGTATTCCATTTTTGACTAAATTTTATACATGTTCTAATTTAGAAAGGGATAAATCATGCTCAGGCTGCAAAAATTGGTAGAACATGGAGAAATTTCAATTTGCTGGCTGCAGCAGTGTTTGTAGCAGCCATAGTCTTGCAAATCTGCTACTGGTCTTGGTTGGTGCTGGTGCCAATTTTGCTGTTGGCCCCAAAGTTGCCATCCTTGTATATTGTGCAAAAGTACATCATGGAAGCGGATGGGATTGTTCGGATGAAGGAATTGGAGCTGCCAACTGTCTAATCTCAAATGAACTGAAAAATTCAATTGAGATAAATCGGCTTAACGCATTTGCCCATTAATAAATACTTACATAGTGTATATAACTATATATTTGAGAATAAATTTAACAGAACTTGGCATCCACGCAATTACCTGAATAAATTGTAAAAATGAAGAGGCAATTTTAATTTTATTGTTTTCAAGTTAAAATTTAAGTAGTGAAATATGTAGAATTAAAGTAACGGCATTTCTAGCTTTGCTAAAAATTGTGAATACATTAAGTCCTCTTAAAAATAATTTTTCTGGGGCAAAGTCGTAAAAAATTTCTGTTAAATTCAGTATACAGTGTATATGAAATTAAAAATAATTTTATGTAACAATAAAAAATAATTCTTTCCAATAATTTTTTTAAGCTAATTTATTTAAAGTTGCCAATACATTCCTTTCATTTTTATTTTCAAAATATCTGATTTTGAAATCTGAATTACTCCGGAGCAAATCTCACCATAGTGGAATTCTCTTGAGACGCCATTTTTGCAGCAGGTGGCAAAAGTACAGGGTCAACTAGCGGGTCGCAAGTTGTAGTATCTGGAAGAAACTTTATACATGCAAACCGCAGTTCTGGCCCAGCGGATGTGTCATCTTCGTAATAAAATCTGGCTGGACTTGCTGCTGGATTGGACAACGATATGCATCTGTTGCTCAAAGTGGTTTCACAAGTAGGTGAAGCAAATAAATTATAAATTGATGGGACTGGGGGATTAAGAGTGGGGGATGTTATAAAATAAGACATAGGATTTGGAATGGGATTATTAGCAAAATCAACCGTTTTAATAACTTGGGGTTGTCCGGCGCCATAAAGTTCGGGATACATTGTGAGTGAGTTAACATCAAGGTCTAATCCGCTGGGGCCAGGGCCCAGAGGGCGCATTGAACGAAGGGTTGCAAAATAGCTGCCATAGCCACTCACATCAGAGCATCCTTCGGTTGCGGATGCGCGACCGAAGAAAGTAGCACCTGCAACCCCCGCATTGTTTAAATAGTTGACTTGTGGGTAGATCCGCCATCTGTAAAGAAATTTGTGTTTTGCTTTTAAGTATATTGAAGCAATATCGGATTTTTAATATTTGAACGTTAAAGTAGATAACAATGTAAAAAATAATGTTGGATCGGGATAACATTTAAAATTTACTTACACTCCGATGTAGCAAGCTCTAACAATGCTTGGCAAAAAATTCATAAGATTTGCATCCATCGTCATGTCGGGAATCCATCTTGCAATTTCCATTTGAGTCCCTGCGTTACTGTGAAATATAAGTTTTGGGACTATAACACTTTCGATAGAGTTAAACAATACTAAAAATGCCAAAATTGGCAAAATCTTTTCAAAGTTTAATGTCGCCATACTGATATTAATTTAGTACGAAAATGGAATAAAGTTTAAGTTCAAAGCGAATCAGCTTTTATTGCTCTCGACCCAGATTTATGTAGGTAAAAAGATCTTGCTCCAGTTTGAAATTGATGGTTTAGAAAAGTACAATGATGATTGTATTTGCACATCTGCGAGTTGCAAAAAAATTAGTCAATTGTTGGGTACATATCTGATTTTAAAATGGTAGAAAAATTTGGTTAAAATGGGTTTAAAAAAAGGTCGTAGAGTAGCAAGTATGACCTTCATCTGTAAATTTGAATTAAAAACAAGGCCAAGAGATCACATACAAATTTTAGATGTGTAAATTAAGTGAGATATTTTTCATTATCCAAATTTTAAGGTACATATATTTACATATTAACCACTTAACTTTAAATTTGTTCAATTGTTCAAAAAATCAGGGTTGTAGGTTACTTGGCAGAAATGGATTGAAATCTGTGTTTAACTGTGTAAATAAACCGTTGTAAACGCACGTAACGATGGAGCGAAGAGACCATTTTGTCGACTTGAAAAAGATTTCACGAACGACTTTTTGACAAATCTCAAATTGCCGTTTTTACGACCACACCCATATGGGTGGTTCGAAACAAATATTTTAGGTGTAGGTCAATTCCCCACATAATTACCTTTCGAA
>JAQIXN010002166.1:0-12956 GCA_034698145.1 Proisotoma minuta
ACAAAGCAAAAAATAAATGAATCTTGAACATCAATATTATTTTTTGCAATGTTGGGAGAGGTTGGGACACAAATAGTTGTGTTGGCACGTGTGACCCTGTAAATTATTGGTACACAATTCTTGGGGTATTTTTCCCATTTTACTTTCTCCGTTTGACATAACATAGATTTATGTCAATATAAGCGAAGGTGATGAAAGATGTTAAGCAAATATAAACACATATTCGAGACAAAGACAATTATTTATTTAACCAAAAGACAATAAACTGAAGATTTTTGTCACATTTAAAAAAAATGCAGCTTCTACATAAAATCTCTAAATTGTTAGTGCTTTTACCAACTCATGATTTCCTTTGAATGCAGCAGTTGCATTAAACATAAATAAAGTTTATCACCTCATAACAAAAATAAATGGATGTTGAAATGTGGACTCAGATGTTTGCTTTCTCTCAGATTTCGCTCAGGTTAATAATTAAAGCCCTTCGTCCACAAGGAGATGAAAGGAGAGCAATGGAAAAGCCCACTTCCGGTAAATGGAAAGATAACTCAAGATTTTGGTATGTGATGCATCGTTTCATTTATAGCGTGGTCGAAAATAAAAATTTAAATTTAAAATAATTTAATGCTTGATAATAAAAACATAGTAATAATTTATTCGATTTGTTAATAGATATGTTACAATTTCATTTTTTTTGTGATCGGTGACATTTTCCTAAGGTCATAAACAATCTTCTTTAATCATTGCAACTATGCATATTAAAAGGAGCTTTTGTCTTATCTGAATTTTAATCTCTAAAACAAATCGTTTAACTCCACCAATTTTCTAAACCCTGTATTTTTTCTTCTTTTTTCATCTCCAAAATTTGGGTTCTCTAATCCAAAGCGGCTTTTGAGAATTCTAGTCACGTACAAAGCAAGCTGTCTCTCAAACCAAAAGGCTGCCACAAAATTTATTTCAGAAGGCGCAGGATGGTGAAAATTTGCAAATTTCGAGCCTAAAATCACTACCAAGTGCTATACAGTATCTTAAAATTTCTGGAAGTAAATCATTTCAACTGTTTAAGACTTTTGACACCCTATAGAAAGTGTGAAAACACATGAAAATGTTGGCTATTGTTGACACTGTTTTAAAATAAATCAAGATTTGCAATAAATTTGTTTTTTGGGTGATTCATTTAAGTGGTTTTCGTCTTAAATTTGGCAGGTAGACATTTTCCTACCCATAAAATTAGCTGTGAATAAGATACAACTTTCTCCAATCTTTAATTTAGTAATTTAAGCGTCATATCTGTTGCATCTTAATCATTTGTAGAAATGGGTTATATACTTACATATAAGTGAAATAATTTCCTTAAATGTGACTTACACGGTATAAAATTTGATTTTCCTGTCGTGTGAAAAATTTCCCAAAATTATCAACGGTATGTGATAAATAATTCATATATTTATTATTATGTAAAATTCATACTTTTATACAATTGCACCGAAATTGATTACGAGAATCTTGTTTTTTCAGTCTTGATACATAACTTAACGTATTTTTTGACAATGCAAGTTTTAAGAATTTCTTTCTTAAGAGTGGACAACAATGCTTGGGTTGAAAGCATCTCCACTTTCTCCTAAATGATTGATGATGCGGAAGAATTGAAGGGACGATACAGAATTATAAATCTCTTTCTAAAATTTAGAGTGGTGAAGTGAAGCTTTTCAAAAAGGAAGAGCTTTCATGATTTGAAAAGGATTTTTAAATACTGCATTTGTTAAAAATAGCCTTTTGTTGAAACCGGAAGCAAATATTTCACTTTAAGAGGTCTAGAAGATAAAGTCAAAGGGACTCGTAATTTATATCCATGCAGTATAACTCATACATCAAATGGCGTTTGAAAATTATTATGGAAGTAAGCCTAAACATTCTAAGCAATCCGGTAACATTTTGTTACCAGGCGAGCTCTTATGTATGTTAAACTATTATCACAATGACTTTACCAGTTTTAGCAATAAAATCTGTTACCGGGTTTGGTAATGATGCAATACCGATTTGTCAAAATTGTCACCAGATTCTAATAAATTTTTACAAGGCGGCATTAATCGGTATATTACTCTCTTAAATTACTTGTTGGAAACACTTATATGAATATGAAAATATCAAATATTATATATATTTTAATGTGATCGATATACATACATCTGGCAGCAAACCTCTCAATTCTCTTTTACAAAATTGACAGATTTCCTAAAAATTCTCTTGATGCAGCACAACCTTTTCATTGGATTGAATCCACTCTCATTTATTTATTCGCTTTGAGGTTTCAATTGAAATGAAGACCTCTTTCATCCCCAATGTAAGTATTTACCTACTCAATTCTCTTTCACCTTAATCAAACTGAAAATCAAATCTCAAGAGGAGAAAGCTAATGCACAAAATGCGGTAAAAGTATTCGATTTTTACCCCTCCAAAAATTGATCTCTCAGTTTGGGAATATTTTGAAATTCTAAAAAAAATATTAACTCAAAATAAAACTTAAACTATGGTGTCATTTTGGGCCACAAAGCTCTCAAATTTGATTTTCCGATTAATGAATTTTAAGATAAAAATAGTATTGCGGAGTATCCCAAAAAATTTAGCTCCTGCCAAACTCTAAAACTCTAACTCTAACCCAAATTCTAAAAAGCGGACTACATGTTTTTTTTTACTATTTACTTAATTTTACATACCGTTGAATTTTTATCTAACGTTCGCTCAATTCCATTTTTATCTCAATTTTTATCTAACGTCACAATTTAAAACGAGGATTTTTTCAGTAAATTTTCATTAAGCATTTTGAAAATTTGTATAAATTTTATCTTCTTGTATACTGAACAAAAAACCACTCTGGACATAAGAAATCCTTTACTGATATACCGTAGAAGTATTGAAAACAAATCCGCAATTTTTCGGATTTTTTTCCGCTTTCTGCAAATATTAGAACTTGAGCCATTTGTTGACAACATGTTGGGAAATTCATATCTTTCAATTCGCGAGCCACTGAAACGAAAAGCCTGAGACTCAATATTCTCTTTTGACAGGTGCAAGCAAAACATATGGCGAAAGCAAATGAAGAAATAAATAGAAAACTTTCTGGACATAAATTAATTTCCCGTTTCAGTTTAAAGATTTTTTTTAAAAAACTTACTTAAAATTACTTAAAATTCAAATTATATGATGCCATCATGCATCGGTGGTTCGTTTAAACAAGATTTAGCCATTGAGTTGTTCAAAAAATTACCTGCCTACAATGTTCAGCAGAATTAAAAGAAATCTTGTGCCACGTTTGTTTTGAAAAGTTTTGTTTAAACTCTGTCAAGAACATAGACTAGGCCAAAATTAGCCAATTTTTAGTTACATATAGCTAATCGTAAACTAAGTTTTCTGCACTTTTAGGTACGTTTTCAGTTAGACTGTTTCTTTATTAGGTTTCCATTGATGACACCCTGTATATTCTAAAAATTACTCACTTGCATGTAAATATGTAGGCAAGGTCTCCATGAATGCGTTAGATACTTAGATACCAATCTCAAAATTGATTTGCGTATTTGAAAGTGGGCTCTTTGTTCAAGTATTTGCCCGACACTTTCTCTTTACAAAACTGGCACTTGGCACACTTCTCGAAATAATTAAATTTTAGATCTGCAACTGACACGTCAACGTCACAAATAATAGACACACACCAAACAGTTTTTAATTAGATTGTTCAGTTTTTAGACACCCTGTATCCACATAGATTAACCTTAAATCATGGCTTATAAATATTTTGCTTGTCATACGCGATCATTTGAATAAGTTGAATAATGCTTTAGGAGATTATTAAAACCTACTAAAAATTAGTATATAAACCACAAAACTATTTTCTAAAATTTAAACAACGTCAATCACTTACAATTATGTTTTTCTTTAAATTTATATTTTTATCTCTCGTCCCATTGCCTAAAAATATGTGATGATTTCTGTAGCCTAAATATTTTTTTCCTCCTCTAAAATTATTGCCATATTTTTCAACTATTTATTGTCCCCAAAATTTACGTTTACGAGCAAAAAATATTCTTTTTGGCACGGGCTAAACTTTTCTTTATTTTTATTTAGTAATTTATTGAAAAAAAATTAAACTGAGAAATTTAATGAAATATTTTGATAGTCTCCCCATTTTGTGTTCATATTCATGCCATTTAATGCGACAATGACTTACTTTTAACAAGGCCTGAAGAACTCTGGAATTTATTTCATATATTTTAAAAATATCTTTACTTGCAAAAGATATTTAACTTTTCAGCATCTTCATCTTTAATAGCGTTTGACAACTTTTTTTTCAGTTATACTTTTATGAATTTATGAATAAATTAACCAATATTAAATTATGGGATATGTAATTAAATATTCACACATCTTGCATAATTATATAAGGATAATAAAATTGAAATTCCTCTCCAACTTCTTTTTCAAATGAAAAGATCAAAGATTTCCTCATGAAAGGAAATCATTATATAAAGACCGAAACCCTGCAAAGAGTCTTTTCTGCCTAGGTAATAGCCAAAGTCATTATAATATTAAACGCATTCACTGCAAGGGGTTAAATTAATTTAAAATAGAAAGAGCAAAACCCTCATATTTTATGAAAATGTTTGGTGTTTTATGTTTGGTGACAAGTAAAAAAGACTAAAGAAATCTGCAACTTAGTTCGTCTGCTGCTGCTGCTGCTGCAAATTTAAACACTCTTAATAATTTAATAAATTCAGTGTCGATATATGACCCTATCGATCTGGTGATAGAATTTAAAACCAATGTTGACAATTTTGTCACCAACATGATAGCGTCATATATAGACACCATCCGGTGTCATCGAATTATTCAGAGTGAAAAAAATATTTATGACTTAGAACTTGAAAACTTTTATAAAAGAGAGGCCAATAATTTATTGGCAATAAAATTGATTTAAAAATATTTAAGCATCGTGCAATTCCAAGTTGATAAACATACGATGTATGTACTTACAACAAATAAAGAAAAGCTATGCTTTAAACTTTATTTCCGTCTAAGGTTAATTTTGTGGCTGGTCCAACGAACTTTTTTTATCAACTAGCTGCTTAAATTGAACGTCAACTTGATTCCTTTTTTAGCTTTTCAACTGAAACAATGGAATAGAAAAAGAGGATGCAGATAATTTTATTTGCTAGCTCGACCTAAGGCTGTTTCATCTTTGAGTATTTTAACGGAGATAGAAATACAAAATTCTTCGAGCTCAACAAAGCCAAGCTAGACTTTCAGTGCTCATAAAGTGTTTGGGGAAATTGGTGAAATTCGTTCCTGAGGCCAGAAGAAATCCCATCGTAAAAAATAAGGAGTCGCATCAATTCCATGAATGAGAAAGACCAACGGCCAAATATGTCCGTCCGCACCAAAGAACCCAAAACTATGCCAACGGAATATCAATCTTTAACAAACAACATGAAAAAACGCAGTGTAAATACAGGGTGAACAAAAATTTGGCACAAATATTTTCCACATGTTTGTCTTACATTGAAATAATTGGATCGACAAGAATTGTGGTTGCAAAACTGTTCACAGAAAACAAGCACTCCATTAATTTTTTTGTTTTGTTTTTTCTCTCTCGTCTAGTATTCTCCAGGGAAAATGTTTGCCAGTTGAAAAAAATTGAAACACGTCAAAAAAATAAAATGAAAGTTTGCTTAGGGCACTGTCGCAAATGTTAACGATCTAATGTGTTCTGTCCTCATATCCCTATTTTGTCCCGTCTCAATTTTTTTATCGTAATCAATAAATCAAAACATAATCTCATTCTTGATCTTGAATTTAAAATATTTCTTTTCCCCAAAGAAAGGAAAAACGCTTTTTAGCAAAAGTTAGGAATTGAGAAAGTGAAAGTTAGAGTCAGGATTGAAAATTAGTAGAAATATTTTAGGGAAAAAATCTAAAGTTGGGCATTGACGGATGAAATGCTCATGAGTTGAAAGAGAACCTGAGATAAGATCCGAGTCATAAATATGAGAATTTATTTTTGAAAAAAATGGGGGGTGTAGCAAGGATTTTTAATAAGATAGGACATGAAATTTTGGTGGTTTACAGAATCTGGTCAATATTATTTGTATATGTCCATGCAGTAAATTATTTTTTATTCTGGAAATTGTGAATAAGTAGGATTATGCTATATGGAATTCGGAAACATGTATACAAATCGAAAACGTGTAATATACGATAAAGTGTAAACATTGCCCTTGGATGAAAAAAACTAGAAGCAAGATTATTATCCAAAGGAGAAAGGGATAAAAATGTCATTTCAGTGAAATGATATTAGAGTGTAAGCAACCACAAAATTCCATCACAAAGATATAAAAGAAGGAGAAGTTATCTTGTCAAAAATAAGACACCCACAGTTAACAACCTCCTCGCGTGGTAGAATATATACTTTTAAGATTAAGAATATAAACCCATATTTTTCCTCTCTTATATATTCAAAAAATTTTCAAGAAAAGAAGTGCTTTCTTTGAACACGATTGACATGGAATGCACTTCTTGTAAAAGATTACGCATTAAATAATTTTAATTTAGGCAAAAATATTATTTATAATTTATGTATTTCCAATAATCTGAAAGGAGAAAATGTGAAGTAGCACGAGAGCGAAAGTTGTGCAATATGAAAACATAACAACTCATCATTAATGCTCCATTAGAACAAAGAAATCAAAGTTGCAGATGGGAAAAATTTGACATAAATTTATTAAGTTGAGAAATCAATATATAATAATTTCATTTTAACTGTTAAATTTGAATTGGGTTTATTTACTTTCATCTCAGGTCTCATTTCAGTAATCGAAGTTTAATACAAATTCTGAGAATCGAATTTATCTTCTGCCTTTGTAGGTAAAGTTGCGAGTGAGTTTATAAATTTGAGTAGAAATGTGACATTTAATTATCTGTCTGATCTCGTTTTAGTTATATATGAATACATGTTTACCGTCTCGGGATTTTGACCATAACCCAAACCATTTTAATCACTTTTTGACTTGTCTCCCAAAATTAAAAATTGTTTCTATATATTTTCAAAATTTTTACTTTTAAAAATTCATTTTTTCTACATTTTGAAAGGTAGTTGAACTTTAGCTTTGTGCTGCAGATTGATTAAAATTTCACTTAGATTTCACTTCACTTTCAATCTTTCTCATACTTCCCGAAACGATGAGTTTAATTTTAAACTCAGGTTGGACTGGAAAATTAAATAAGCATTTAATTTAAAATTAAGCCTTGAGTGCAATTGAACAATCTAACAATTTAAATCGTACTTAAAATTTGGTAAAATTGCACAGACATTAGACCTTTTCATACTTTTTTTACATATCTCCAATTTCCTTTTTCTGTGTTTGCTTTAAAACTAAACTAATCAATACATTAATGCATAAACTTAAAATGCATAAAAAATAAACTTAAAATTAAAAACCAAAAGACCAGTTGAAATGCATAAAAATTTTTTAGTATAGCCTCTTGAAAATTTTCTTTCTAAACTACCCTATTTTATGAAATTTTAGATATCAGGATGCCATAATATATACAATTATTTAAACGAGCTTTATTTGGATCAGCCTGTAAGTAATGCTCATCCTAATAAATTTTTCTTTCTTAGCTTTTATTAATATATTTGTGTGTAGAAAACGAATTTTTAAAGAATTATATATTTAGAATATAAACTTTTGTAATGTTTTTGAAAAGTAAGTGTAAGTGAAAAGTAAGTGTTTGTAACATATTTACGTATTATACTATAGTAAATCCTTAAAACCTGGACGTTTTCAGGACTAGCTACAAAGTTAAACTGCAAATGTTAGGATGCATTTTGTTAGGAGTTGATAACAATGCTTTTGGGTTGAAAGCATCTCCACTTTCTCCTAAATGATTGATGATGCGGAAGAATCGAAAGGACGATACTGAATTATAAATCTCTTCCTAAATACAGAGTGACCAGAGAAAGCTTTCAATTTTTTTTGGCGTTTTTGTAAAGCCTGGTATTTCTTTAAAAAAAACTTTTTGTTATAAATCAGAAACCAATATTTTATTTTAAACTGTCTACATTCTAGCCTCTAGAAGATCAAAAGACACCGTAATTCATATTCAAGCAGTTAAATTCATAAATCAGGAAAGTGTTAGAAACGGTTTGTAGCTATTAAATTTTTTTTAGAAAGAATACAAAAAAAATCCAAAATCTTTCCGTACTCCGTATTTTCTCTTTCTAGAAAGATTAAAATTTGAGCCATTTGGTGACAACATGTTGAGAAATAATATCTTTAATTTCACCAGCAAACGAAATAAGAAAGATACAATATTTTCATTAGAAAGGTGCAACTAAAACACGTGGTAAAAACTAACAAAAACTCTGTCACGCTGTTACTTTCCCGACCTATTTATTTTATCACTTTGATAAAGTCTAGATTTGTTTACTACAAAGTAGAAAAATGCCATGATTTTAATCTTTGATTTTTGTGTCGTGTTCGGAAGAAAGATTAAATTCCGAGGAAGTTTAAATTTAAATTAAAGGAGTAAGTTTAGTTCCGCTCCAAGTATACTTTCAGAGAAAGTTGGATTAGTCTTGACGTATCTAAATGTTTAAGGAGGAATAAATGTTTTGAAAATTATAAGTTTGCAAATAAAAAACACCTCAAATATAAAAATATAAAATGTAGCTAAATCAATTGGTCAAAATTTTGTTTTGCGATTTAGATATTTTACGAGACTAACAATAAATTAAAAGTATGAAATTTCAAAGCAAGTATTTAATTTTGAGAAATTTTGAAATGAAAAGATATTAAATTTTAACTGAGATGTGCATGAACTATAAATCAAAAATATGAACATTAACTAAAATGTTAAAATGTTAAATGTAATATTTTATTAACTGCTTTGAATATTTAAAAAAAATATACGATGCTAAATTTATTTTTTATCTGTTTTATGGTCTCCAATTCCCCCCAAAAATGGCATTTAATGATATTAATTATACTACACCCTGTATTAGACAGCTCCGATTTCAGCTTTGTGACTCACAAATTGTGAAACATTGTGCTAGGTTTCTGTTCTCTCACTTATTTATGTCGTCATTCCATAAGTCCCTTATTGACTTTCTTCAGGCTCTATTTCAAAAGAGAGCCAAAGCTGGTGCTCGGATTACTTCACTGTTCATAGAAACGGGATCTAATGCTATAAAGTTACAAGGAGTCGAACTTCAATTAGGAACTGGAGAAATTTGCGAATCCCGATAAGAAAAATTAAAGCAGGGGATTAGGAAAATTATAAATAAACTAAGAAGAATATAAAAATTTGAAATATTTGATAGATAAGACCAAAACAAATAAAATGTAGCTATGTAGAATTAAACAGACTTAAAATGATAAAACAATCTATATAAATAAGTATTAAATTGCATTCAATAATTTTTAATTTAGTTTTTTATTAATTTAAAATTCAAATGGACTAAACATTTAAATATTTCAAATGGTATTAAGTATCAAACTATCATAGATAAAAAGAAAAAAATAGGCAATAAAAACAGTTAATAAGTCATATACTGTTAAAATTGTGTGTAGTTTCCCGAAGTTTAAGTATCATTTATAATAACAAAATCCTTCAAAATTATAAATAAATTGGGTTTGTATAAATAAATTGTATATACATAATATACAATTTAGACCTCGTACAATTAAATAAATTAAGCCAGTAAGTCAGTTTGCCAAATTTAAAATTTTTATAGACTTTTGGGTGCAATAAAGGAATTAGATTATAAGCTTTAGAAAGCAGCAAAACCCTGAAATTGTGTTATTTATGTTAATAACAAAATATACTTTCTTCAATTTTAAGATCATTTTATATTTTGTTTATTAAGTATTTGTTGGATGGTTAAAGCTAGTGTTTTGGTTACAATTTAATAACCCATAAATATTTTGGGCAAGGCTCTCCCTGTCAACCAAAATGTAATAACTCAATGCAACTTTCTCAAAATTCGTAAACTGTTTACACTGCACACTTTCACTTGAACTATAATTTGAGCGAAAACATAACTTTAAAGCATACAGCTATGCATCTTTAGAATTTGCTTTGAATAAAACTATGGAATGCGAAAAGTTTAGGAATTTAATTAAGCAAGTAAAGTTTTGTTGCTTCCAAATGCACCGAAAGCTAAAGTTCTACAGCTTGCAAAAATGTTTTTTTTTTAAATACAATTTAAACTCAAGTACCTAGTTTCATTGTATTTTTTAAAATTCTTTACAATTTACAATTAGCGTACAAATAATTTATAATATGATTTGATTTGTGTTTGATTTCAAGTGTTAGGTTGTAAATATTTGCTCAATTTTATCAATATTTGCAAAACTGACACTTTACAATTAAATTTCAGATCTGTAGTTGACACATCAACATCAAAAACAATAGACAAGTACATATCCAACTCCAACAATAGAGCCATTTTTCATACTTTACTTTGTAATAGATTTAGAAAAATTTAGAAAACATTGCAAGAAATCAAAAAATTATAAAAGATGTTTGCTATCCACTTTTATCCTCATTAATGATTTTTTAACATACAAGGAATTTTTAGTACACTCTGAACAAACACTTGGGAAGTAGTTAAGTGAGTTTTATTTCCTTGTGGCTTTTTTAAAAGCCGTAGCAAGAAAATGCATAAATTATAGCAAGTTTCGTGAAGAGAAAGTTTTTGAGATAAAAATTCCCTTCTTCATCTTTCTTTCTGTGAATGAAGCAAACATAGCAAAGTTCACTTAAATGAGCTATCAATTCCTAATGGTTACTTTTTATTAAGTAAGACATTTTGGGAAAAGCAAAAGTGAAAGTTCTAATTTAGAGCAGTTGTAAGTGGTTTCTGTATTTAAAGGGCAGACGGATAAAATTTAAAATAGGGGTATAGGTATCGAAAAGGATGAGAAGCTTACTTTCACCTAGAGCTGTCATTTCGTGTCTTTATTTTAATTTCAAATTCAAAGGGTCAAAATAATAAAGAGAATAATTTGTTAGTAGTGTTTTCGGCTGCTGTACAGTACAGCCTGTACTGAGATGCTTTTGCTGTTTTTTTTTTATGACGAACTCGGCCATTTTTAAAACTCTCAAATGTTAAATAATTCTAGAGAGAAATATATTTGTACAAATATGGAAATTTATCTTTAGTTTCTCACTTTCTCTGTTACAAAATGATGACTCGATTTACTCATGCGTTATATTTGATTTTGGTTAATTTCCTTCAATCTCACGTTTCACTTCGTGCTCAAAATCTAATTTAAATTTTGGGGAATCAAATTTAGCTGTCTCTCTCTCTAAAGAGAATTTATGGATTTATGATTTTCACAGAAATTTGAGCATTAATTATGTATCTGTTTGGAAGTGAGTCCAAATTTAAATATAACTCTGTTTAATGGAACTTGTCTTCATGATATGGATCCTGACACGATTAAATAATTAAATAGTATTCAAAAAGAGTACACATGTAAACTTTCATTTCATTTTAAGTAAACGAACTTATTTTGCCTTTTATATTTTATGATATTTGCACGTTTCTAATTCTTGATTTGGTGGAATGTCATTTAAATTAAATTTATTTCAAAATAAACCAAAAAGAATTTAAACTGAAATCAAGATTAAATTATGCTTATGCTGTAGGTGAATTATGTTTTACATGTAAACTAATCTGAAAAAGAATATTTTATTAGTACTTGTAGATCAAGTTTGCAATTTCATTGAGAATAAATGTTTGAGCGTATATGAATTAAGCCCAATTTTCTAAAATTGTACTGTAAAAAAAATCTAAATATTTAGAATATAGCCCAAATCTTGTACCCTGATAAGTAAATGCATATAACATATATAAGTATTTAAATAAAATTTCACAGCCAGGCATTATACTTTACTTAGTAAACTACTAAGCTATTTTTTTTTATTAAATATTGGAATATTATCTATACAAAAGTTAAATTGAGGAATTTGGTTTTTATTAATTTTATTTTTGCGTCTCATTAAATGATACTGGTTTATGCTATATGTTTATATGTTTTATGCTTATGCTTCGGTCTTAAGCAAACATTTTAAAATGTCTGATTGCATATAAAAACAACCCTGTATTTCAAAACTTTTAGGTTGAAATGTAAATTGAGCCTCTTGCAGCAATTTCTTTGGAGAATTGGCTGTAGTCTTGGTTTATATGTTGTATAATATTTCCTCCGAGGTTTAAAGTAGGATGGGAACTGCTTTCACTTCACTAACTCCAAAATATGCAAATGCCCTCTCTCTTATCTATTCAAATGCATAAACTCAACCCTGAGAAAATGCTTTTTGTTTGTTCTTGTTTGTGTTTACTATCTGCACTTTTATTCGGAAACACTACATTTTGTGGCTTACACAAGTTGTATATTTTGATGCAAAATTAAACAAAAGAACGATGCAAAATTTTGGAAGTAAACATACTGATTATGCCTTGATTACTTTTTGAAAAATGGGAGGTTAAATAACTTTTACTAGATTTTCCAACTAAGTAATTTTAATTTATAAATAATTTTTCTTTTGATATTAAGTTTATTTGATTTTCGTGTTTACTTGTTAGAATCCATTTAAAAAAATCTTTCAAGACTTGTAGAGAATGCTGCAAACAATAAAACAAGAGATTTATCCAAAAAACTAAATTTTGCACAAGCTTTAATACTAATTGTCAGCAAAGATTCAAATATTTATTTACAACGCTTCGAATTTAGTAGGATTCATAAACTAATTCATCATATTCTCTTTCATAAGCGCCTTTTAATTTATAAATATCCATGATGTCCCTATGCAAAAGGGGGATATTTTGAAAATAAAAAAACATATCATACTATTAAAATCAAGTGGGAAAACTTGTTTGTGGTCTTTTTCCCTTACAGTCT
>JAQIXN010002167.1:0-12930 GCA_034698145.1 Proisotoma minuta
TGTTTAATTAAGGTTTTTTAACTTTAACAAAGCAATGTGGACTAGCGGTCCAAAAACTGCCTCCCAACACCCATTGCAATATTTATTAAACGATGAAACGAATAATGTTAATGTAAAAAATAGCAATTACAACCATTGAAATAAAAAAAAACAGATTAAAAATTAAATTAGAAGAAGATCTTCTTCATCGGAAAGTTCTTCATCTTCCGAGTCATCCAGAAGTGCTGCGACATTTTGGACAATTTGAGCCGTACTTGAACTCGTTGAGGGGACGACTTGAGCCGGGGTCTTGTCGCGAGTTGCATCAACGTATCCCTCTGAGTCCAAATGTTGATGAATAATTGGGGCGTTATATCTGTCCAATGAGAGAAACCGTAACACCTGGAAAATAGAAAAAAAACAATTAGTTGTTCAAGAACAATTAAATAATGTGTGTACAGCTGTTATATGAGCGCAACATCCTAAAGTCCGAGCTCCCGTTTTGCAGAAACAATACCACCCAAGGATCGACTTTGATTCCGATCCATTGGGTTGGTATTGCACAAAGACATGATATTTTCTACTTCCAGAAAATCGGGACTGCAGTCTTATTCTGAGGAGTTTGGAGCCAGAAAGTCCTTGGGCAAGTCCAGGATCCACAACAGCAAGATCGCTGTGCATCTGAAAGATGTATTCATTTCCTGCGGGGCTGTGTTGGCTGTTGTAATGCTCCGCAATGGTAAGTTGGTAAGGGCCAAGAGTAATTCTTTTCAACTGATCCAAAGTTAGGGTGGGAAAGTCAATTGCGGAAGCTTGATCCATGTTGATCCAATTGGCTCTTCCTCGGTGAAGGTTGTAAGTTTCCACCAACTCCTGGACCCTGTTATCTGAAAGGAGCCGTTCATGGACAAGGTCAAGTAGCTCCGCATGCCATTCATTTTGAGTAAAGAGTGGGGGGCTGAAGGCGTTGATAATTGCCACTGCCACTTTCAAGAATCCTGGCAGCTTCTTGAAGTAGCTTGCGGGAATGACGTCATCAAAAAACTTAAACATTTTCTTCAACCGCCCATTGGCGGATTCTACAATCCAACGTAACATTGTAATCTGAAAATTAAAAAAAAAGTTAACAATGAATATACATTATACTATATAAATTGTTTTAAAACCAGTCGAGATCTGTTGGCTTCACTGGTAGTAAATTGATCTTGTCCTTTCTTGAGTAATTCTGGCATGTATGTACAGAGGCCTTTTTCTTCGGCTCCCGCGATTGAGTCTCGAAATCCGCGATCGAGGATCAGAACGTCATCTTCTTGCAGTACAGACATCAATGAATTCCTTTCATTCAACATTTTTGTTAAGATGTTGGCGTCATTGTTTCCCGAATTCCCATAAAAAAGGCCATCTGCTACATATATGTAGCCATCTGGACAAACTACCATCATTGGTTTGAACAGATTCCTCTTTTTATGGGAAGAGAAACTCTGCCTTTGTAGTTGAAAATTAGAAGCTTTTTGAACATAAAGGTAAGTTCCGTCGAGTATCAAGATGAGGCATTCTTTTGGGACTCCCAGGATTTCAGTGAAGAAGCTTCTCTGATGCTGTTCAAATAATTCTTCTCGTGTGAGATGGCCATATCCTGAATGAAGAGGTACAAATGTTGCGAGAAGACAATTGAGGACTGATGTTATTGTATCTGAAATAGTTGACTGGTGAGTAACTCCAAAAAGAAATCCAAGAACCCGTTGAGAAACGTTCAGTCGCAATTTCATCAAAAAGATGGCCAGAGAATTTCGTACAGAACGATTGGAGCTGTCTCGCATGTTGTTACAATGCAGAAGAAGAGTTTCAAAGTTCTTTCGGGACACTCCAAGAAGCATTTCATATTCTTCATCTGTTATGGAAGATGTAGGAGAGAAATCCACTGGAATTGATTTTTTCGTTATTATTTCGCGCAATGCGACCATCCACAAGGTGACTTGTTGTCCATTCAATTTAACTGAAGTGGCGTCAGGTTCAATGCCATCCAGGACTTCTTTCTTCAACAAATCACCGTCCATGTGACCATTACAGCAACGATTGTTTGGGGGCACCATAATTCCTCTTAAGATGTACAGCTCAACTGCTGCTCTACGTTTGAATCTTGTCTTGTCCGGGTGTTGATTTTACATATGAAGCATTTTGACTGATTTGCAAGTACAGATGGAATGGACACATTGACAGACGGAGAATAAGTTCGAACAACAGAAGATATTGAACCAGCTTGAGCAGATAGTTGTGAAGGAACGAGAAAATCATTATTTGAGCGTTGAGAAGAAGCGTAGTTATCAATGTCGGGTACTGAAGGTGGAGGAATATTATTTCCCTACCATACATTCAATAATTATTGTTTATGTTTAGCTAAGATTTAGTTTTAGTTTTTATGTATTATAAAAAAATCTCACAATAGAGTCATTGGAAATGTCCGAAATCTCTGAATCCATACATTCTTCATTTCTTGTCTCAAGTATTGATGAGCGTGGCTTAACAGAGCTAACTCGTCTCTTCCTCATCACAATTTCTATTCGGGTGCGAAAATTGAGTTCATTGTTTCGCTTTTGACTCATTTGTACAAAAGCAAAGCACCCCGAACAGATCATTGTGTTGGAGTTAGCATCTTTTCCAATGTCATGCAACCCTTCTCTAATGAGCACCCAATTTTTGTCCCCAGACGCTATCCGCACTTTTCTCCTTTCTCCAGTGGTGCTGTCGCAAACTCCACAAATGTAACGAACCATTGTAGCTATTATGCATAATATAGTTAATGATAAATATGGTTAATATTTATAATAATATACGCTTTAGAAAATGTGGGGCTTAATGCAAATAAAGAATTCAAAATAGAATGCAAATAAATCATACCAAAACGATATTATGCCCATATTAAAGCGTCTCCTTTCTCTTTCTCACACAAAAAGAATAAAAAACTCACCAAGTCTTGAAAAAATATGAGACAAAGCAAATCCGGGATGAAATGAGACAAGAAAAGACAAAAGCGATCCACAAAAATGCTGCGACTTGAAAACAGGCTCCAGAAATCAAGTTTTGTGATTTCGTTTAGCCTTTTATTATTTTCTAAGTTTTTTCTCAATTCTAAGAAACCAAACTATTAGCAACAATTAATTGCATTTTCCTTCAAAAATAGGGAGAAAACGCTGTTTTTTGGTAATCAGTAATTTATTGTGGCTAAACCAAAGATGTAACATGCATGAAAAAAATATCATGAAAAGATGAATGCTTTATGAATAACATATATTTTTTCAAAAAAAAACTGTCGGTGTCTTCATATTTTTATTTTAATATCTTTAGAAATTCGGCATTTTCCCTTGTAAACTGCCTCTGCCAAAATGAAGATTGTGGCTTTATGGGGCATGTAACACAAACGAAAATGGTTTTATGAAAAGATGAAGAGTGGATCCATAACATATAATTTTTTTAAGAAAATCTGTCGGTGTCTTCATACTTTAAAATGCACTCCCAAAACACATATTCTAATGGAAACCAACCTTTAATCACATTGGGGATTTTCCCTTCAATTTATCTCAAACTATGTATAATTTAAAGTTAAAAATAAAAAAATGCTTTCTCTTTAGATATTGCTTTTAAAATAATCAGACACAATTCTTAAACTTTTTTTAAATCAAAAATAGCACATCCAAAAAAATTCATAAATGTACTCTAACTTGAAATATTTACAACTCAATTCAAAAACAAATGTAACTACAAAACAACTACAACAAATCCCAAAAACTTTGAACTCTGAATAAAAGTTGGAATTGAGACTTAAACTTACAACCTCATTATTTTTTAAGTCAAATTCACAAAGTCTTGAAATAATTTACAATTAGTGCGATTAAGTTTGCATACATATTCTCCCAGTAGCTGTAAATCCCAGAAGATACAATAATTTGAAGCCTACAAAAAGCCTATAAAATATCCCATTTCCATACCAAACCCAGTCTTTTAAGCCTATTACAAGGAATTCTTCCCCCTTGAAAAAAAACCATGTCCCCAGAGAATTGGCGTAAGGGATAATGCTGTCAATATTAGAGCCATCGCCCACATAAGCCCCTTTTCAAAAGTGACTTTTGTACAAACAGGTAAATTCCCCTCAAAATGTGAAGGGTAAGGATAAGCAAATTTTTAATATGCTTATAAGTGTGGGAAGTTTCAGAATCAAGAATCATTGTTAAATCGGAAATTAAATACACAAATTCTTATAACTCAATATTTTATTAACGCAATTTTTACAAATCCGAATAATTTATAAATTAATCAAAATATTATTGCTTAACCGCTAAATAAATTCTCTCTCATTAATGCACTATGAGGTAATGTTAAATAATACATTTGTAAATTTTCCGGAGCCTCTTGTTTATGACAAGTAGTTTAAGATATTAGAAGTATACCTATAAGAATAACAATTAAGTAATAATTTGATGAAAAAAATAAAATATTTTGCTCAAATTTAGCACCAAAAATTTCTGTAAAATTAAAAACGGACTTCATAACTTAATAATTAGCACAAAAACTATCCAGACAATTTTCATCGTAGATTTAAAACAGAATATTAATAATGATCTCAAAATGGTCTCAAAATCAATACCCCTCTCTATTCAAACTGGGAGGTCTCATTTCAAAAATTTCAGTCTCAGCCTTTACAACAAGTTTCTCATCCTTATCATATTTTTCCAATGCCGGAGGTCCACCCACCAATACTTTTGACCTCCTCTCACAATTCGTTTCATGGCTCTCTTTATGCTGCTTTTTATAAAAGCCACGGTTACAAACGGAGCAAGAAAATCTCACAACTTTCAAATGCACGGATTCCATATGAGCCTTTAATCCGTGGGCATAGCTGAATTTTTTATCACATTCTTCACAATCTAACATAACTCCTTCCATTTTCTTCCTTTTCTCATTCTTTTTCGATTTTTCGCAATATGTCTGGTGAATATCCCTCGCCCTTCGTTTATAAAATCCCTTGGAGCATTGTCCGCATTTAAATCGAACGATTTTTAAATGGGTGTTGCTAATGTGGACGGTCAGCTCCGAGCTTCGTTTGACCAAAAATGCACAATGGGGGCATTTAAGGAGTCCCTGATTTTTGGCGCGAAGAGCGGCCAATTTGTGACGATTTTCCAGCCGCCCGGCGTCACATGCTACTCGGTGACGTTTTAGTTGGTCGTTTCGGGCAAATTGACGATGGCAATTTGTATTGGGGCAAGAAAACGGGAATTGTTTCAAATGGATTGATTTTCGATGGGTATCCCAACTCCCGAAGCGGGTGAAAGTGCGGTCGCAGTCGTTGCAGTGGAATAAACCGTCGGGACCTTTTAAAGCAGCGGATTGACGAAGACGGTCAAGCCGACCGGCGGCGCATGCGTCGACGTGTTTTTTGAATGTGTGATTTCGGAAAAATCCTTTGGAGCAGTGTTCACAAGTATATTTGGTTATTTGAAAGTGAATGTTTTCGATGTGGTCACGAGCCTTTTGCTTTAGCTTAAATTTTTTTGAGCAAATTGTGCATGAAAATGGTTCTGGTTGCGTTTTATCGGTTTTGATATGGCTTGCGAAATGTGCTAGTTTTCCAGCGGATAGCGATGTCTTGGTTTTTAGGCCGGGGGATGAAGCGTGATTTGGGGAATATTCCTCATCTGAATCCGAAGATTCGGTGGGGTTGAGATCAAGGGAAAAGTTTGACTCGTTGTCAGCATCCATAGTTTTGAGATCGAATGGGAAATTTGTTGTACGGTCAGTTTCCTCGATTTGTGGCTCATCTTCAGTTTTAATTGTGGGTAATTCATAGTGGATATCGATTTCATCGAGGGGCTCTTCGGGAATTTCTGAAATTTATAAGTAATGTAAATTAAAGCAAAAAGCAAAGAAATTTTGTATAAAATCAGATTTTCATGTAATAAAGTTACAAAATATTAATTTCAAATGTTTAAAAATGTTTAACAACTGAAAATATTGAAATAAAATTGTGAAAAGTAAAGGGAATATGAACTTAAACGAAATCATTATCAATGATTTAACATTCTTTTGTTGCCAAATTTGTCTTATTATCAATATCTCTAAAAAATCAATAGTTAATTTCTTAAAATTCTTACCTTGGGGTTCGGTTTTAATGGCAATTTCTCCTTGACCACTTTTATTGATCCAATTTTTTCCTTGGTTATCTAAAAATCCCAATTATTCTTGAAATCAGTTGTTCCCGCTAAGATAAGCGACTTATCATAATTAAATACCTTTCTCCTTAGCATCCAACAACTGCTTTAAAGTAAATACAATTTGCTCCACCCTCCCCATCAGCGACATCAGCGTGTCCATCGCATTTCGACACGTGGCGCAAGTCCAAAAATCGCTGTTTTTAGGGATATCGATATCATTTTCTCTCAAAATCCCTAATTTTCTCAACTCCAACATTGAACAGGGAGATAGTTCATTGCAAAGTTGACATTTGCACAATGTTTTGTCGAAATTCAAATTTGGTAATATTTCAGAACAATTTTGCAGCCGGACGATTGGAAATTGGGGCGGGGCACTTGCACACAGATTTGATAACACTTTTTTCAACAATTGAACTTTTGTGGGGGGTGTGGGATCCATTTTTTAATTTTGGGAAAGTTTTATTTAATTTTAGTCTTCAGCTGGAGTGGAGAAGGTGAAGTGGCCGGGCTCTGGATTTAGAATGAGAAGGGAAACACGATCAGTTTGGAAAATCCAGTAGCGTTGTGGGATATTGGGTTGGAGTGAATTCAAAAATATATTTAAATGATATTAAAATGTATGCTATATGATATTTCCATTATGTGTTGGTAGTTTTCGAAATAATCAATACTTTACAAAATATTGGTCATAATTTAAAAAAAAGTTTAAACGGTTAGCATTGTTGTCTGAATTTCTGAAAAGAAGTATATAAATTAGAGTGGACAATAGCGGATATTAAAATATTTTAGCTGAATGCAAGTTGGGAAAAATTTCAATTATTTCTAAAATTACATTCGGTTTGAATATAGCTAGTCAAACTTTTAAAAGTCCGTTTAACATTTTAGCAAATTCACATAATGTGGATATGTAAGCCCATAAATAGTATGTTGTATAATTTTTACAACCTAAGTTATTGAAAATAATGCCAGCCGGGATATCGCCATACAAATGCAGCTTGTAATTTTTTAAAATGACGCAAAATGTTCGCATTTAATAATAGTTAGAGTTGGGAACTGGATTGCAAACAAATAAAATGTTGACTCTGCAACAAATGTTTTTTGGGTCGCATTGTTGACAGTTGAAAAATAAATTGGTTGAACATTATTTGTCCTTCAATAAGTAAATAAATTGGTTGATTTGTCATTTGACGGAAACCACCGAAATACCAAAAAAATTTCACTGCTATTAGAGAAAATAATATTTCATTTTTAGCTCAGAAAAATTGGTCTTATGAAAAACAATTTTTATCACAAATTATACCATATTTTCCTGGATGATTTAAAATAAATACCGTTTTATTAACTCATGAAAATAATAGGTTAAAATTTATAGCAATATGGAATAGTTGAATAATTTACTGGACTAATTCAAAACATTAACAAAATAAGGACGATTTAATGGCGTGTCCAGAAATTAAGCGATGGTGGTCTTGTTTTTCAATGCTATGGAATATTTGTTTTAGTCATGAATAGGATAAACATTAATAATTTAGAGATATTCCTTTTGTCAGCGTTGATCTTTCACTTGGCTTAGATATCTTTGAACCTTTATTTTGAAATATATTTATTGTCAAACATTTATTTACAATTCAAATATAATTATTCTGACTAAATCTAATTCTACTCAAAGTCAACTCGTGGAATGAGATGTTGCATAAATTCAATCACTTTAAACTCTTATTGATTTTCGCTCTTTTATAACAAATCAATACAAGTCAGACAGAGTGAATTATTAACGCTGATATGTAACTGACAGCTATGTCTGGTTTTTGACTGAGGTACACTATTCTACCTATATTGGACTGGGCACTAAATAAACTTATTCAAAAATGCATACTTATAGCTTTCAAGTTAAAACATTATATTCCGGAATTATTTACACAACTCTGTGTTTACCAATTTTCGGAAATCATGCTCCAAAACTCGCCCCACACTTTTCCATCTCTACCAATGCATTGGCAAGAATGCCGGAATCCAAATGCCACTGGCATTTTGGCTTCGACCATGTGCCCAATGATGGGGAAGGCAGTTTGCACACATCTTGGAATCCAGCCACAATATTTGTTTTGGCCCCAAACATTTCAATATCAGGGAGCAGCTGGGCTGACTATTTATCCCTTCAAAAAAGTTATCCTCAAATCCCAATCCATAGAACGCGTGGAATATTTTGTGCCTACGTCGCACTAACGTTTGACTCCCAATCTGTTGACTCTCCAACCCCAAATCCTATAAAACTTGGGAAATTCATTCGATTAAATACATTTGATTTATTAAAGGATTCTTCCCCACTCAAATATTTTATGAAAAATCCAGAAATTTCGCTCACAAAATGGCATACATGGAACTTCGCAACACTTCTTATTTCAAGGAAGGAGATGAAAGCGATCTTAAGCCATCGGAGGAATGTTTATGATGAACTGGAACCAGGTTTGGTCTACGATTTTAAACCATTTAGGAGAAAATGCTTTGATAATCTTCTCTCAAACTTTGGCATACTTTTTCTAAAACAAGGACCAACTGAAGACATCTTTTGCAACTATGAAGAAGGGGGCAGGGGACCACACTCCGATAACTTCCTATGCAAGCCAAGCACTTCAAAATCCATGCTTTTGATAGCGGGTCAAGCCTCAAAATATTGGGTGGTTCAGGAAGGATCGGCTTATAATTTCTTTGTACGTGAAATTGAGTTGCCGATAGGGATCCAGCCGAAAGCGTCCTTCGCAGCGGGAGCAGAGTTGCCTCAAATTTTCATTGCTACAACACTATTTTCTGCTCTCGGCTTTAATTCTTCAATATCCCGAGAATGCACCACAAGTGGTGTTTACATAAGCAAAGATTACATTATCTACGACATCGTATACAATTTTGAAGAAATTGGTTATCCTTGGCAAAGTAGGATCCGGGTTATGGGAGGGCCACTGAAGTTTCTGAGCTGCTACCATACAACCGATCGATCGCTGGGATTTTACCTTAAACCATTTCAAAAATCGGTTTGGAATGGCCTGTTAATAACAGCCTTTATCCTATTTGGGCTACTGCGGCTGTATTTGTGGTTGGATATCAGTAAAACAGGGAGTATTGGGTCCTTCTCCCCCTTCTTTTACGTTCTAAGCTCCTTACTGGACGAGCCTTATTCTATCCCCTCAAGAATATGGGATGATAAAATCCTGCGAGCAATGATCACGACTTGGGGCCTCCTCGTCCTCGTTTTCACAAACACTTTTGTCGGGCTGTCGATTTCCGAATTGAATTCCCCATTTCGCCAAAGTTTTGTGGATGACTTTGGCGAGATTTTGGCATACCCGACAAACTCCAGTGCCTCTATGGATCGAGTCCTTAAGCTGTTTTATTATCTTTATCAGAACGAGGTTATAGCGGCTGATGAGCCTGATCCCAACGAGGCCTGTAAAGATTGCTACTTCAATATTCTGTCCCCAACCTCCTATTCGGGATATCAATACAATTATTATTTTAAATTCAATTTTGAGTTACCCAACTTGCTATTCAGCTTCATCCCGAAGCCCATAATTTCCCTGGTTTCTAAGGAAGTGATGTCATTCGCAAAAACTGCATTCGACCGAAGGCGCCGGTGGTACCCTCAACATCCGGACGGGAAGGGGAAAGAGGGGAAGGGCACGAGGCCGCTAGAATTTCCCATAATTGATTCATTAATTGAAAAAGAGCTTGTGGGCTGTGGGAAGACGGCTTGGATTTCGATAAATCAAAGAGTGAATAATTACGCTCAATACCTTAAAGAACATTACCACTGGATCAAGTTCCATATTGGAGCAGATTCTAGGTTGTATACCAATGAAGACTGGATTATAAATGGACCAAGAGACGCAAAAATTGTTAAGGCTTTGGTAGCACTTCAAGAGTCAGGGATTCATGGTCAGGTTTTTGAGGCTTATGAGCATTTTAAAGGGGAGGAGCGGGTAAATTTAACCAGGGGGATTATAAAGGGTATTAAGGAGAGTACGCGATTTGCGGAAAAGGTGAACCCGTTAAATATGAATGATAGGATACAAACTTTCTTTTTAATTTGGCTGGCTGTGACATGTCCACTCATGTTGACATTCCTATTGGAGTATTTGGAAACGAGTGGGTTTCAGGTTTTGGTAGAAAATGTTGGATTGTTTCCAATTCGACTTCGATAATTAAGCTCGACTAAAAATAATGGGTTGAGGTCGTTGCTAGATAATAAGAATTTATATACATTTCACAAATTCAAATAAAAAAATCTATTTTAAGAATTCTGTTAAAACTACACCAAGTTAACTAACGATAAGTTTAAAGCATTTAATCATAAGTCTATAATCAATAAAATGCATTTAAATTCTGGGATAATTTGAAATACGATATGTATAATTTTCATTCTATCATTAGAAAAATTTGCCAACTAGCAAAAGATTGGAGAAACTTCCCAAATTATTTCAAATTGTATATAATTCCAACGCAAGGCAAATTTGATCTATTACAATATAAATCCAGTGGAAATAAAATCGTCAAACATTTTACACAATATCCCAATATTCAGTAAAAATGTTGACTCCGCTGTGTTACAAACTTTGGGCTCTGCAAAACGAACTCTGCAGTTTTGTGGGGGCTTCTCCTTTTAAGTTTTCAACAAAATCTAAACTTTTATACACAACTTTAAAAAGTAGGAATCGTATGTTATTATTCTTTAAATTTTCCTTGCTACTTCTTCTATTTACATGTCAAGTAATTTATAAAATGTACAAATATAATGGAAAAAATAGCCCATATTTTCACATGTGTTACCTCCTCCTCTTCTGCCATTCTTTGGAAATTATTTTTATTCTTATATTTTATTTTAGTCAAAATGAAATTGTGCATTTTATTAATATGGCAATTGTCTATGTGGAGAAATTTAGATGTAAGCATTGCACTACTATATTAAAATTTTAAAGTTATTTATATTTTTTAACATTAAAGCCAAATGGATGCCGGGATATAACCCAAAAAAAGAGCCATTGTCTCGAAAAATTGACGTTATAACATTGGGAATTGTTGCCGGGCTTGGCACACTTCCAATCATTTACATTGTATCCATTTATTCAACACCCGACCTCCCAATATTCATACAAAATCAATTTAAATGGGATCAGAAGCATATCCGCTTTATTCTGAGTATCTTGAATTTTGTCCTTAACTCATGGGCTGCAACCGTCATTCTCTACATGTTTATGTTGTTGTTGGTCCTCAGCGCATTTTACAATTGTAAGCAATTATTTGTCATTTTGCATAAACTATATAAAGTAAAATTTTACTTGTTTAATCCTCATAACCGTTAAAGTTCTAATAACAAATATATTTTTTTTAAAATTGTTAACCCAATTTGTCAGATGAAACATTTCAAAAAAAAACGTATTTCTCAATATATTTCTATTTATTTTAGTTACAATAATGGAAACAATTGTTGCAAAAGAATTTAAGATTACATCAGGAGCAAAGTATTATTCTTTGGATGATTTAAGGAAAGTAGAGAATTTAATATTCGAGTACAAATGTGTTCAGCTGATTCACGCGGAAGTTGTGGAAGTCATAGCAACAATATTTTTCCTTGCTCACAGCGCAATATGTCACATTTGTCTCTTTTGTAATTTTGTTGTCATCTCACAATGGGAAACTTTGGACGGTTTACAAATTGTAATTTTTTATCTAAATAAAAATATAGGGACTTTTTGAAAATTTGAAATTTCAGAGGTCGTTTCTCGGACTTTCACTGATGTTGCAAACAATTTGGGGAATTACTTTGGAATTGGGAGGAAGATTTCAGCTGAAGGCGAAGCGCACAAAAGATTCTTGGAAATTGATTCCAACTTCAAATAATTTGGAGAGGAAGCTGATGAGCAAATTTACAAAGTCTGTTAAACCGCTGGAAGTTGGAAAGAAGGAAATTTTTGTAATTCGAAGACTAGGTGTTCTCAAATTTTTTCGGTCACTAATTAAAGGTACATTTAGAGCTCTATTAACAATTGGGAAATAGGTTTAGTTTAACATAGAAATGTTTGATTAAAGTTACAATTTATTTGGAAAGTGGGTTGATATTTATCTGAATAGTATTGTATATATGTAGACGACATTTAATAAAATGAAATTAAAATTAAAAATTAAATAAAAGGTAAAGAATAATTTTTGTTTTGTAAAATTTCTTTGGGGAGTATAAAAATTAGATATGACAGTTAGTTTAATGTTTATCTGAATTAAATTGGTACAGTTTATCGAAACTGTATAAAACTAAATTAACAGTTGCATAATTGGATGAGTCTAATCAAACTGGTGGGTATTTTATTAAGAGCACAAAATATTATCCCAAATATTTCACCATCCAAAATGAAATTTCTATTGTTATATATAATTTTCTTGAATTGAAAATAAATTGCATGAGCTTTACTAAAAAATAAAAATAAATTGGGAAGAATTAAAATAATAATAGTAAAATTGCTGAAAAAAATACAAAATTGCAATGGGAGCCTAGCAGTCGTTTTGCAATTATTTGAGCTAAACGTTTCAAATTTGGCTTCAGTAGAAATGTTGACTCCGCTATTTTACAAACTTTGGTCTATTTCATATAAAATCTGCAACTTTTTTGGTGCTTCCCCTTTTAAGTTTTCCGCAAAATTCAAACTTGTATACGCCCCTTCCGGAATTTGGAATCGTCTTTCTTTATTTTTAATAA
>JAQIXN010002168.1:0-12920 GCA_034698145.1 Proisotoma minuta
GAAATTTTCAAAATTGTCAGACTTGTCGTGACAACCCTGACAACTTGTCGACTTGTAACGTTTATGCAATACCCCCCTGTCCCCACATCGTCTGAAATTGTAACAAGTCTTTAAAAATTTTAAATAAACGAACGGAATGATTCAATAAAAAACTGGTCTTGTAAGCTATCTTTAAGCTTGGTCTGGGATGCCTATCAAGTTTCAGATTACCAAGGAAACAGAGGAATATTGTTACTTCAAAACAGTCATAAAATAAATCTAATCTGGCCCTTAATCAATTTAAATCTTACTCACTTCGATCGATATTTCCAATTTCTTCTCCAGTTATCAACAAAATAAAGCTGCTAAAAAAGAGCAAATAAACAGCTAATTTTAAAACCATGGCAGCAACGTTTTGCTATCAAAATTTGATGTAGAATGAGATTTAAAGATGTAAAATGTTACAACTGACCATTCGGTTTGAATAGAAATCGGGGCATTTAATAATAGCAACGTAAATTGACACATATTTGCATTATTATCAACATAACATATATAATATTTGATAGGTACTTGCAGTAAACAAATTACAGCTGTCAGCTGCAATTAGAAAACTGCCGAGTCATTCTTCCCCATGAACTCCATTCACGATCATCGAATTGATTGATTGGGAGAATGGGGATGAGAGCTAAATATTTCTAGCAGTCAAAATTGCGAATATAATTTGATCAATGGAAAATAAAGGATTGTGAGCCTTGTGCATGTCATCAGCTAGATAGATATTCTAAATCTTTTTATTAGCTCTTTAGATATTTTAAGCAAAGAATGTTGGAAAAAATTGACATAATTTATTGCCAGCATTTGTTACGTAAATTACCATAATGTAACCACTGAACCCGGATTCGATTACGTGAGTAAGTACTGGAAGGTGATAATGAATTTTTGAGCAAGGTTAGTGATCAATTAACACAATTGTGTAAGAAATTGTAATCAAATTATATTAATTGGGAAACACGCAATCTTTTAGGGTTTTCTTAAAAACGTTTTTTGCTGTGTCCGAAAATTGAAAGTAAAAAATCTTTTCACACTAGAGACCAATGAGACAGAAACTAATTAAAAGTTAATGATCGTAAAGGCAGACGGACAGACAATCTAATGGCATATATAAAGTTTATAAAAATCCTTAAATCAATGTCAATCAACCGCAAATAAATTAAAATGCTCCGCTTAAATTCTCCCTTATAAATAAAAGCCAGGAAAAATTGAAACTATGTATTACAAATATAAATCTCATTCTCCAACTCCAAAATGATTGAGAAAACTATCGCCCTTCTTTCCATCTTTGTGCTTTCGACCCAAGCAGCATATGATTTGGACGTGGCTCGCACAATTTGTGCAGTTGGTCGTCGTCGCGGGGTCTCAGCCCGCGTGATGTTGGCCGCATTCGAAACGGCCATCGTTGAATCCGGATGTCGCAACCTAAACTATGGAGATCGGGATTCTGTGGGCGTGTTCCAACAACGCCCTTCCCAAGGCTGGGGTACAAGGGAGCAGTGCATGAATGTCGATTACGCCGCAAACAAATTTTTTGAAGTTTGCCAAACACGGGATATTTGTGGACCTACGGCGGGAAATTTGGCACAATGCGTCCAACGTTCTGCTTATCCCGATCGATATGACCAAAATGAGGGAAACGCACGAAGGTTGATGTCTGATATCGGTTGCACTGCAAATGGCGGGGGTGGCGGCGGAACTAAAAATGAAGCTCGTAAGTTTCAGATTGAAGTAACAAAACTTTTGTTTCAAGGATTTCAAAATTGATGCTTATATGTTTTGAATTTTCAGCATGTTCCAAAGTTGGCCGATGCTATAATAAAAACACTGAGACTTGCAGTGGAACTCCAAAGGAGAAAGTAAATGGGGAATGGGGTTGCCCTACACAGCCAAACAACATCATTTGTTGCGACACTACCAGCGCAAAAAATGAAGCCCGTAAGTTTCTACAAGCTTTGGCTCGTTTAAAATCGATTAAAAGCTTACGATCTGTTCAATCTGAAATAAAATCTGTTTTTACAGCCTGTTCTAAAGTTGGTCGATGTTACAATAAAGACACGGAAAGCTGCAATGGAACTCCAAGAGAGAAAGTGAACGGGGAGTGGGGCTGCCCAAGTCAACCAAGTAACATCATTTGTTGTGACACCAGCACTAAATAAATTATTTATTAATGCAAAAATATGTGGCTTTTTAAAACGTAAGCCTATATCTACATTCTCAGACCTGGTCATTAAATTTAAAAAAAATAAAGGCATTAATTTCAAAAGCAAAATTGTGTTCATGACTTGGAACTAAATACTTAGCAATCGGTTTTAAATCCTGCCTAATTTAAATTGGACTTTGAAATTTGCAATCGGCATTTATTCCAAAGCATGTAAGGTGATTGAGAACAGAGAGATTTATTCATATCTATGAGCAATATTTATCTAATGCGCAAAATTCCAATCAAAAGGTATATAACCTAAATAACTAAAAACTGTTGGTAAAAATAATAGAATGGAATAGAATCCGGCAAAATACAAATACAAATTCAACGAAAACAGAATAAAATTTGCTTACATGCGTCAATAAAATTAATTGCAACCGGCATCAAAAAAGGCTTATTTGCATATTTTATTTTTATTTAGATGATAGCATTCTGTAATTTTAAAGTTCATTGCATTTGTTTGATTTTTTCTTGGAAATGTATGTGGAATTAATGCGATACCGTTTATTTTTCATCTGTATCATAAAGTATAGAGTAAACAAATAGATTCTAATTGCGAATAATTATTTAATAATGTAGGTACATATTTAATCTTGTATAATATCCGCAATTTTCGCAGAAAAGCCGATTCCATGTTCATTTATGTTCTCAAATTGACGAATATAAAGTTAATCCCCAGTCCTTTATAAGCAGAGCGACTGAAACATTGGACATTACAACTACAAGCCTTAATAATCTGCAAACAAGATGGAAAAATTGAAAACTAAAATTTTCTTGGCAATATTTCAGATTGCCTTGCTAAACTTTCAAGCTGGTGAAAGCATTCGCCTTCGTCCAAATGGAACAGGTAAGAAAAGAGACGAGTCGAGACGACTGTGTATCTAGCATATGAAAAGGAATTTTAAGAAAAATGTCCACACATTTTTTTTATAATTCCAAAAATTGCTGTGGGAATTTAAAATTATGCATCCTAACATTACAGCCTCGAATTTCAAAACATTTGAAAACAAAGAAATGGAAATTCTCTCTGAAATCTAAGCTTTAAAGACTAAGTTATTTTCTTTAAAATCATTTTCATAAATATGCAAATATACATTCAAGTTTTCAAAAATTTTCTACAAACCATGTTTAATTTTAATAGGAATTGGATTTGGTGATCCCCACATCCAAACTCTTGACGGTACTCGCTACACCTTTAACGGTATCGGAGAATACTGGATGATAACTGATGAATCGACTTCCGGCTTCGGTTTCCAAGCCCGAATGGAACATCTCATTTACAACTTCGAAGAGTCCCCTCGATCCAAAGAAGCTTCAACCTTCAGCGCATTTGCCTTCCGTGAAAAAGACCACACAATAGACGTCACATACAATCGAAGTACATTGGTGCTGGACGTTTTCGTGGACAAACGTCCATTTTTCGGGGGATCCGTCAACGGAATAACCATTGAAAATAATGCCCAAGGAAACCTTGAGCTCTTCTTCCCCAACTCCCAATTCCATTTTGAAATTAGCAGGACTTGCTGCAGCAATTCCCTTCACATCGTTGGCCTAGGTTTTGGGGACATTTCAGAGCATAAATACAGGGGACTTTGGGGACTATTTGATGGAAATCCAGGGAATGATTTTCTAAGACGAGATGGCAATGAGATTCCAACAACTTCTGATTTGGCGACAATTCATGAATTTGGGGTGTCATGGGCTACTGAAGAAAATGAATCGTTGTTCTTTTACAGGGATGGGAAAACCCATCGAGATTATTTTGACAAGGATTTCAACCCCACCCTTGAATATCCGGATAGTTCAAGGTTGCCACCGGAAGTGGTAAGATTGTGTGGAGGGAGTCGGGAGTGTGAATTCGATTGGGTCCAAACGGGGGATGAAAAGTTTGCTGGGGAAACGAGGGACATGGCGGCCAGGGGGCTTTGTGGCGTCGTTGTTGTTATTGGCGTATTTTGGGAATGTTAAATGAAAAGGTAGGAGAACAAATAGTTCATAAGCCAAACGAAAATTTTCATTGGCAAACTTGAAAGTTAAATAAATTTAATTGGATTGATTGATAGCATGCAATAATTGAAAAGTTGTTTTCAAATTTATTCTGCATTTGTTAACGATAAGTAAGATCTTCTTTATGTGAACTATTTTATACTTCTGTCCGTATCCGTTGTTTGATGATTTTCAGAAATCAATTCTTGATTTCCAGGCATCAGGATTTTTTTGGGGTCAAAAACACAATCTCTGAACAAGTTTATCACTTGTTCAGAGATTAATTTTAATCCCAAATGGTATTTTATCTTTAAAGTTTACAAAATCCATATTACAAATATACATAATCAATTGTTTTCATCGATTTGCAATAAATGTCTCCCTTAGTCGTGATCCTCTCTGATACAACCTCCAGGCAACAAGAATTTGAACTTTTCATACTCCTCTATCACAATACTGGGCAGGTCAAATGTGGAAAGTTTTCTCGGCAGTTTCCCCAATTTTGCGAAAAATTCGGGGTAACTATAAGCTTCTGGAAACATGTCAAAAATATCCGCACCCTCGCAAATCTTTTTCTGTATATTCTCTTTCTGTAGTAAATGCTGCCCAGTGACCCGATCGTTGTGAGAGTACGATGTCATTTTAAAAATAAAGTCTGAAATGTGTCGAAAGCAAAAGGAACAATGCCATCCGCTGTCGGCAAGTTTATGATTCGAGTTCCGTTTTCCGTGATGGTATCTAGAGAAAAAGATTTTACGTCATTTCGACATGACCTTTCATTTCGGCATCATGCCAAATTGTTTGGAACAGACAGACAGACAGATCTTGCAGATGCTTAGAAACAAACCTGAATGCAAAGTTATATTGGACAACATGTGGCTTCCAATTTGTTTCCCCGGTTTCAAACTCAAAAGAGTAAATGTAATTTTTCATCTGCAGATGAAGTTCTTCTGGAAATCCTTGACAGGCTTTGAGCAGGCCAATTGTTTCTTTTCTTGGAATTTCGTCTACATCCCCCACGATTATTAAATCTCCGAAGTTTAGATTCAGTCTTTGGAGTGCTACTGCAATTGAACAAATAAAATGTGAGTTGTCATTTAAAATTTCAGGTTATTTTAGGACGAAAGACGTAAGAATTTGAACGCAGACCGATGAATCTCAAACTTTTGAACTTAAGGCGTGCATACTCATGTCGAGGATCGTTGTCGACGATATTTTTTTCTAACCTGTCATATTTTTTCTCATTTGAACCTCATTATCAAATTCCTTCTTTGGCCATTCCTCCAATTCCTTATCCAACGTAATTACCAAAAGTTTTTCCTCCGCCCATTCAAACCGTTTCAAATTATTTTGAAGAACAAACGGTTTTGGTCTCCCAGTAAACGTTCGACTTCCCTCCATAACAAGGAAAATGTCAACAACATCCCACAACTCTCGAAGACGAAGCTCCAAAATGTCCAGTTCTATGCTGAAGATTACAGCATCCACTACTTTTATTTTTGACGCTTGACCTTGACCCAAATTTGACCTTGGCTTCCATCCATGCAATTCGCATTGTGCTGAATAATTAAGGGAAGGAGAGTGAAAGTGAGGAATCACAATTTGAGGTTGGGCTCCAGGGCTGTCCCAAATTGGTCTTGTGAGGTAACCAACGTCACGAATGATCAACTTTGGGCTTAAATGTTGCGTTAGAAGTGAAAGAAATGTGTAGATTATGAAGAATGCGGCTAACAACCATTTTTTAGAGAGTTTGCGACGAAACTTGGGTCGAAATTGCAAAACCATTTTTTGGAAATGTGCACATTATTCTAAATATTTTATGAATTTGAAAGAACTGGCAAACAACAAACACAGGAAAACGAATGAAGCAAAAGTTCATTATGAAAAAAGTGGAACACGGATAAATGATAAAAGTGTAGATATCGATTATCTCTAAAAAGATATTATAATTTACTTTGGATTTATGCGTGAACTTTTCCATTAATTATTTACGCGAATAAGCATCCGCTGGTTGAAATTTAATTAGCTTTAGCCTTTAAAATATCTTAACGTACTTATAAAAAGGAAAATAGTTCAATATTTGAGTTGAAGTCTTAATTATTCGTCAACTTCGAGTTCTGTTTCCGATTCATAATTTCCACTGTCGCTGCTTGAATTATGCATCATTCGGTAAAAATATTGGCCTAGTTCTTTAAATGTTGGACGATTTTGAGGTTCTCCATCCCAACATCGAACCATCACGTAATATCTAGAAACGTAAAAATTTAAATAAAAATCTATGCAATGTATTTCAACAAATTCTCACATTTTAGAAGATGCATAGATTGGCTGAGCTAGCCGAATGTTTTTGGCAAATTGGTTTCGAAATCTTTCGTCAAAAGTTAGTCCGGCGTAAGGGATTTGTGCCAGGCTGAATATTTCCCAAAGAGTGACGCCATACATCCAAACGTCCGTTTGTGTTGAGAAAATGTTGCAATCCAATGACTCGGGAGCCATCCATCTCCATGGAACCTGGTTAACATTTTTACCTTTGTTTTTCCAACGCGCTTTCCATCGTTATAAGGACGTTTACTTTGTCCAAAGTCAGCTACTTTGGCTTCTAAATCCTTTCCAAGCAATATATTTCTTGCTGGAAATCAAAAACATATTTGAATCTTTTGATTATTTCTCCTGTAATTTTAATTTTAAAGTACTTGCAAGGTCGCAATGAATGATTTGTTTGCTGTTCAAAAAATCCATTCCTGCTGCAATCTGACTCGACCACCGAATTAGCTGCAGAGTGTCAACACGAGTTTTGTACATTGCCCTAAAACAATTGACAGTTAGAAAAAAAAAATTGTAATCCCCGTAGCAACCAAGACTGAGATTTATTTACAAAAATATAATTTAATCACCTCTCATCTGCAGCCGTATAATTCAACTCTCCATCCTTAAACATATTGATAAAAGATGAGCGACTGTTTTTCAAATATTTTTCCAAACTTCCATTGATGCAATATTCTAGGACAATGTACAAAATTCCGTTTCTCATCTCCGCAGTACAGGCTCCAAGGAGTTCCACGACGTGGTCGTGCTTCCCAATGCTAATCATCGTCTTTAGTTCTTGGACCAAGGATCGGAAGTAGCTCCCATCTCCCTTCAATTTTAGCGTCTTTACTGCAACAAACTTGGATTTATTTGGAGCAATTTTGTGGGTAGCTTTAAAAACTCGCCCGAATTGGCCCTCCCCTAAGATTTCTTTTTTATCTGAAAAATTACGGAAATTAAAATTGGTCGATGATTGTCTGTCAAAATTTTGACTTGCTTACTTATTTGAATATTATCTCTTGCAATTTCAAAATTTGAGCTGTAAAAAACGTCTTCGCTATTCCTTGAATATTTTTCCTTTTCTTGAACTTCTGAAAGTTCCTCATCCACTAACATTGCAACTCTTTTCTGGAAATAAAATATAAAATTGTAAAAATCCAGGTCAAAATGTAGAAAGAAATGTGCAAAGCTTAAACTTACTTTCCGCATCCGAAAAACATAAGCAGTTGTTAAAATAAGTAGCAATATGAAAGACGAAGCAATGCCAATTATTGGAATTAGTGGAACCTGCATGATTGTGTAAACGTGTGTGTTGTAGAAAAGGATGTCATAAATGAGCAGAAATTGTGATTTTTATTAATAGTGAGACTTGCGGTTGCGTATTTTTCGCAATTATTCGCAAAATTATAAAACGATTATCTAAAACCAATTAGTGCAAAAAACCACAATCTAGCTATCTATGTATTGGTGATAATTACCACTGGTGACTGGTGATGTTAATAATTCAAACTTTTTGGAAAATATTTATTTTCAATTATTTGATATAATATGGTACCTTAACTTTGGTATGATAACCACGTTTATGTATGATAAAACATGTTGAAAATTTATTATTGAAATTATCTAAAATTAAAAACATTTAAAAATAGGAAAACATGTTGACGACACACAAAAAATAATTGCGTACTGTTTACGACAATTTTATACCAAATTATTGAACTGTCTACAATGTTTATGGACATGTTTATCTTGAGGCTCTTTTAGGCTCTTTAAGAAATTTGCAATTTGTATGTTTCTCGAGAATTTTAGGAAAACTGGGGATCATTTCTGACGGTTGCGGGATTTAATAACTATCCATTTATTGATTGCTATTAATAAATATTAGTGCAGAAGATTGAACATGCGAAAGAATTTTATAACGTTTTTAAAGAATAAAAATGTTTTTATTCGTAGTTTATCGTTAAACAAAGTCTTCGAAAACGGCAGGCAGGTAAATAAATTCATAAATAAATCCAATACAAAATATTCTCATTAACAAGAATTAAGTCCAATATATATAACTCATCAACAACAACCAAATAAAAGTAAAACTTAATTAAAGCGAGAAAGGTCGATTTCCTGTCCGTTGTTGATGTCTCCAGCTTTGTCCACACTGAAAATTTTGGCCAGCTCGAGGCAAAAGCATTGATATTTGTCCCCTCCAAATTTGCTCTCATTTCCTTTGGGTGGAAATCCGAGTTCCAAACTTTGAAGTCGCCGGCTCCATTTTGCGAGTGGTGAATCGTCATCGGGTTGGCGGACAAAGAGGAACTCGTTGTAGTAAACTCGTCTAATGACGTCCCATTTTTCGTCGTCTGAGGCCATTGGTGGTTGAAGGCAAAGTCGTTTAAGAGAAGGAAATGTTTTCTTTATACATCTCTCATCCTGAAGGTCGTTTTTGTAACGGAATTTGATGAGTGGTGGCAACATCCTGCCCTTGTCATCTTCCCCTGGACCAAGTGCAATCAGTTCAAGTTTTTCCAATTTCTTCATAACTGGGAAGACAAGTAACAAAGGCTTGTCGTTGACCCCTGTTGCCGTTGACATTTTGATCTTGAGGGTTTTCAAGCTTTTTACATTTTTCTTGAAAATCTTGTGGAAATTTGAGGCTTGTTCTTTGTCTCTGATTGTCACCTAGAAAGATAGCAAATGCATTTATAACATTTTTATTTAAACTAGTAATTTTGTACCTCTAAATCGCGTATTTTGATAAATTGTTCCCTTTTAAAATATGCCAAATGAGTTTGTGGCACAATTTGAAGTAAATCATCAGCAGACTCGGCAACAACGCTAAGTTTTGGAGGGTGCAATGTCCAACCCTGGCCAAAGTATCGAGACCTGCGGTAGTCATTGTTAATCTCTCGAACAGCATCCATGAAATTAGCCAAAGGTTTTCCTCTGGGGTAATGGACCGTTGAACTAGAGCCCAAGCATAATTGTTTAAGTAATTCTCTAATGTTTGAAGCATCCAACCCTTCCTCGACATCCAGGGTCAGTTCAATTACTACAGCGAAAATGAAAATATATTTAAGATTGTTTAAAATGGTAAAAATGTGAAAAGTCTAGAAATCTAGAAAGTCTAGAAATTACCATCAAAGACTCTAACAAAGTTTACAGGTTTCCGTGTTCCAATTTTGTTGGCTTTCAATATCAGCCGATTTACTACCTTAGCTTCCCCTCTAAGCCCTCCGAAAAGGAATGAGTCGTTGAATGTGGACTGACCCCAAAGTTCCTTCCAATCAATGACCACCGCCTTTAAAAAGGTTGGGTACTGGATTCTTTTTCGCAAAGCTGCCACTTCCTCTTCGGATTCCAGTTCTCCAATTAGCAGTGATCCGTCTTTTTGAGAGTAGTAGCAGTTTGCGGGCTTGTCACAGTAAATGAGATGTTCACTGACAACTTTGTGGAAACGCCGATTGACGGTACGGCAGGCCACTTGGCTCTTGCGATCCACTTTCGTCAGAATCATCAGAAAAATCTGTAGAAAAATGAAAAAAAAAGAATGAAAATCGTTAGTGTACAGATATAGGCAAATTGGTTAACAATCACCTCGTTTGGAAGATCGTCAATAGTTGTAACCGCTGGAGTATCATTCAAGTCTTGTTCTTCGTCAGATTGTTTTTTGACGCAGTCATTCTTTGTCCGCAACGTCTCGCCCTGCTCAACGACATCAGCTTCGTATTCCCCATCTTCGGAATAAATTCTCTGAAAATTAAATTAAACTACGCTTAGTTAGAAATTCATTTTTAACGAGAAGTAAAAACTTTGACCTACTCACCCTGACCATGATGAGCTTTGACTTTTCGTACGCTCACTGACCCTGACAATTGCTAGATTCTTGTTAACTTTTAAATAGAATTTAAATAATTTTGTTTTGGTACTCCACTAATTAAAGCTCCCATCGCCTCCAGTGCCAAACTAAAAGTGTAAAATCCTGTTTCATCCTGTTCACCTTTGATTACAAACACAAGCCAGCCCAAAAAATGCTAAAAATGCCAAAAAAAAAGCGCCAAAAATGCTTTCAAGAGATACGCGTCTTTTTGTTTACCTAATTTAATGCCAGGCTTAGATAAAATCTTATCTGAAATATTATGAATAAGAAATATATTTTTTTAAATTGCAGTTAATAATCATTAACTTAAAATACACAAAAAAAATTATCGTTGACTTTAAATTCTTGAAGGATTAATAGAAATGCAATTAGCATAAATGAAATTTTAGAGCAAGGTACGATTTTAAAGGTTTAGTTGTAAATGGAATTAATATAATGCAAATTTCAATGACACGCTGCGTTTAATGTTCATATAAAAGCATCATCTAATTGCAATATCAATTCATTAAATAAAGTTCAACAAAAAGAGGCAAAATGAAAGCGTTCATTTCTTTAACATTTTACGTTTTCGGTCTGATTTCTTGCTGTTTAACGCTGACGTTGCCTGGAAACGATTGGAAGGAAATTAGCTCTACATCCTGTGCACAGAATGAAGACAATTTAAGGAATATTTCAGGAACTGGGATCCTTAAAACGATGAGATTGTCCCCTTGCCTACAAACAGAAGATAATGGAAATTGCGTTATTTCCAAATCGGCTGGAAACGTTTCCATCTTTACACAATTTATTCCACGCAAGTATATTTTATGTTTTTCTGTCCATGGGATAAGTTAATATACCTGCGTAACCTGCATGTCCGTCTGTTTCCGAGATGTACTGTCAAAATGTCTTTCATATCTATTACAACAATTAACTAATTTTCATAATGATCTTACAGCAAGGACAATTCAGAATCCTATCGGAGAATTACAAGCAGTTTTTAATGGGGAGGAAATTTCGGTGGCTGAAGGAAGCATTTGCACTGCGACGAGTTGCCCAATTCAAAAAGGGAAACTTGTAAATCTGGGAAGTCTTCATGAGATTGACGAATCGGTTGCAATTGTAAGTTACGCCGTTTGTGAAAATAAAGCCAGGTACTTAATTTGTCTGTCAATTTCAGGGACTTTACGACATGAAGTTGGCGTTGTACGATGAAATAAACGTTTTCTTGTGTCGCAGTTTCCAAGTTCAGTTGGTGGATTAGTTTTAATGATCGAGTTTTCGAAGCATGGAGCAGGAAGTTTACAATAATAATTCAATAATAAACTAGAATTAAGACCCAACTTGAAGGATTATTTCTAATAAAGGATTTTTATTAACTAATTTTAGAAAATCGTAGAAAATGAAACATAACGTTACAGAAATTTAACCAAATTGAAAAAAATGCATTGTAATTGAGAAAATATTTGGTTAGTATTCATCATCAGCATCAGTTCGTTCTTCAAACCACTCGTTTTCCTAAAAATACAATTTTGTCGTTTGCAAAAGTTTAATAAATTAATTAATTACTAACCTTCATAATTTGCTCTTGCTCTTGCTCAGTGAGATCATTCTTGATGTTGAAAAGCTTCCGAATTTCCTCCGTTGTTTTGCCACGTATTATGTCCGCAATTGTCTAAAATTTAAACTCTAAACATTAAAATAAAATCAACGGCATTAATGGGGAGAAGCACCCAAGGACAAAAACATTGACTTTGAAGATCATAAAACCTAAGCTTTGAATATCTTTTCAGGTTGCAGGCCAAGTTAACATTTGAATGATTTGAGGATTATCGTCGGGTGCTTCGCCACGATAAATTTTATGTACCTCTCCGCACAAACTAAACAGCCTTGTGATTCCCAAAAAATGTGCGCACTTTATTTAGAAAAAAATGTTTCAATTACTTTGGATACATTTAATTGCTAAAAATTAGGTTAAAACTCACGTTGGTCATGTCTAAAAGTGTCTTCTGATCAAGAAGTTGGAGGAAATTCTTGTCCCAAGCAGTGACGAAAATTTCTCGAACACCTTCCTCACCAATTGGATCAGTCTGCAAAATAATTAATGATTAATTAAACTAGCATGTCTGTTAGTTAAATAAAAATTAGTCTAATTTTGCAAGTTTTGCTGTTTGGCTCAATTTCAAGTAAATTGACCCAAGTAACTTCACAAAGCATGACTGAAATATCGCTAATTTGTTTAGTTCAGTTCAATCGAAACGTTCAAGTTTTGTAAAAGTCAATTTTTGACACATCTTTGCTAAAACTAAAAAAAAAAATTTACTAAATAAAATTAAAACGCCTTTGATTAATTATTAAATAGTTTTTGAAATTTGTAAAATAAAATTTCACTAAAATTCAAAACAAATGAACAAATTATCCTAATTTCATGGATTTCATGCATTATTAATTACTTTGTGATCACGGTCATAGTACAAGGTTGCCATTAGAGCTTCGAGATACGGTACTGCAAGGAGAGCTTTCTTTTTCGAAAATGTT
>JAQIXN010002169.1:0-12913 GCA_034698145.1 Proisotoma minuta
GCCCGTTTTGCCCCCGGTGCATTTTGTAAAATTGAAGATTTGGTTTTTAGTAATACAATATTTTATTAAAAATCTAAGCATTAGCTATAAAATCTTTGAAATTTTTTTAACGAGTCATTATTTGGGGCGTATTAAATCAATAGGGTCAAGAAAGCTTAATTTCAATCACCCAGCATTTCCTTTAAAATGGAGAAATATATTCAACTTTTACCACTTTTTATTAAAAATTCACTTTATCAAATCTTCAAATGTTAGAATAAATCTTCTAGCTTTCATTTACCTAATTTTAAGTTACCACAGGTAACGTTAATTTAGATAAGCATATTTTTTATTGGAAAATGGTTTTTTGTCCAGCTGAAAGTATTTGTTAGAATATATTTTATTAATTATATAACATTTGCAGATAAATTTGTTTCATTTACCTGTGCATTATGAAGATAAAATGGACTATTTACAAATTTTTTCTGCTTTTTTAGCTTATAGCTTTAAAAATATCAGTTCAAAGGGCTGTAGAAAGTTTTTGATGGTGATATACAGTTCATTTCTTTGAGCTTTATTTACAATTATTTGTTAATCATTTACAATTTAACTTTACATCAAAGGCTAGAAATCATAAGACTCGTTGGTGTCTAAAAAAATGTTCAAGTTTTTTTTAACTATACGTTTATAAAATTACTAGGCATCAAAGGCCTTTATGGGGGTTTTATAGAGGCTTTAGTGGGTGTGGTTATAGTTAGAAATTAAAAAAAAAAACTTTTACTTTGTCATGTTTTGCATGAAATTTATTAAGGGATAGGAGGCAACTTTGCTTTCGCCCACATTAAGCTCTTAAAATTCTGAAAGCTGCTTGTAGCCTTTGTTTGCGTATTCCACTTTTCCTAATTTAGAAACATACAAAATCTTCTACAACAGCCATAACTTTTCATATTTAGTTTGCAGAAATACTAGTTTATAGATTACACCGAATCATTGGGGGTGACATCTTCCCTCTCGCAGTTTGTCCCTTGTTCATCCCTTGGTTCCAAATTACTTGTCTCAAATTGAGAGTCTCAACTCCAAAACAAATAAAAACTTTCCAATAATACGGTGCCAAATGGACTCGAACTTGCTGCAATTGTTCCATTGCAGCTCCGCTTCGTGAGCTAAACGGGAACGTTGAGAATGGAAAATTTGGCAATTCAAATTAAATGTGACAATTCTCCATGACCGTGTAAGTTCATGGAATTCTAAACCCTACAATGACACTCTAAATGTTATGTAGTATCTAATAAATTCAAACCCGGTCAAAATCGGTCAATAGGGAGAGAGTTTCCCTATTAACTTTTATGTAAATGATTTTATATTTCTAAATGTTCTGCTAAAGGGTAAAACCCAAAAATCTTATCTTTAGACTATAAAATAAATTTTGCCAGTATTGTAAACTGGTAAGATTTAAAGGATTTTTGAATTTAAAAAAAAAGTCAAATGTCATTACTTGTAATTCTTTTGATATTTTTGTTAATTTTTAGTTTCATATGAATTCAAGTTGTATGATATGATTATTAAGGATTTTATTTATTTCTTCTAAAGTCGGAATGTAGCTGCTCGTAACAAAGACTTGTTATTTGCCAAGTATTTTTATTTAATTAGTTTATCAAATTATGTAATGGAACTTATTTCAATGATTTAATATACAAATTAATTCAATAGTATTTAAGACCGCATTTTCAACTAATGAAAAATACTTCATGCGTATTTTACAGAGAGAAATGACTTGTTTAAAAAAAATCCTAAGTTTTTATATGAATTTTTTAAATATACTCGAATAAACGATAAATAAATTTAATAAATCAAATATAGAAATAAATCAAAAAGCCTTAAACAGGATATTTTACTTTCAAAATATATTAATTACAAAATTAATATTTCGTGATTTTTATGCCAAACTAGCGGAACCGCTATCGTCAGAAGTTGAGACTAATTTGTCGCTAGCAATTCTTCTTGGGGGAGGAACCAAATCGTGCATCGAAGCAGCCACTTGGCGAGCTCTAAATCTGGGGACAAAATTAATGTTCCCCACTTTAGGGGGAAGTGGAGGTAGTTCTTTATCTTTTATCGTTGGGTTTGTTATCTCCTTCCAGGAATTTTGTTTTTGTTTTTGTAAGTTGTCTGAAAACGTTGTGCTACTTCCTTCAGGGCTTGTTAATTCACTGTTTCTAAGCCATGTGTTAATTGTTTCGGGCAAAATTGAGCCTAGTTTACGATAAACTCCTTCCCGAATTTTGTCGTTTAGGATACATTCAAAAATAAATATGAATATTCCCTGCAAAAAAGAGAAATTTTACAAATCCTGACTCGGTGCAAAAAGAGGAATTTTGGTAAAAACTTTTTACAAACCTGCGAAGCGTTAAAAATCACAAAGAAAAAGGCTGCAACAATTCCAAGGATTTCTGAAGACAGCATAAAATAGCCCACTAACCATGTCAAGCCCATTAACATTGATAATGCTATGCTTCCTTTGATCCAAGTCCTGAAAAATGTAACAGCTTAAATGTAAGCGCGCAAAAAAACAAAACTTACATCATAAATTGTATTTTCCGAGACGAATCAACACTGGTTTTCAGCTTATAACTTTTGGCCAAACTTAGGTATAGAATGATAAAGTTCACCTAAAAAATACAATTTTAGACAATAAAATTTTACCCCGCATATGAAAAGGGAATTAAAAATTTTCATATTACTTTCCAAAAAATAAAGATTAAGGTTAACCTTGAATCAAAACTCGATTCTGTCACATTTCCTAATTTTAATGATTTTATAAATTTTTTGCAACTTTGCATGTATAAGTATTTTGAATTTTTAAATGCAATAAATTTTTTTTTAGAACATTTCCCTTTTCATATATAAAGTTACAAAATTATTCGGATACAAACGCCACTTACTGCAATCACCAGAAGGATAGGCCCCATTAACGCCCATAGGTAATTTTTATTTAGAAAACAAACTTCTTCTCCTCCATAAGGATCATCATCTCCTAGGTAACCAAAGATGGCTGTCACAGCAACGATGAAAACGGGGCAGCCGTAAGCCGCAAGATGATACAGATAAGCATAAAGTGGGCTTTGGCCCTTAATAAAAACTTGGATGACCATCCGATATAAATGGAATCCTTGAAGGGCGCTCCATCCAAAGGCAGAGAGGAAAATATATTGGGTCGCAATCCCAGATGCGATGCACATTCCCTGTAAAAATTTAATTTTTGCCGTATAAATTCTAAAATTGACCTGAAAGTGAAGTTATTTCCCCATTTTCGGTAAAATAGGGTAACTACTTTTACTTACACATTTTAAATTTTGGGACTTTTAAGTTAATTGTATGTATTTTTTAATTTCATTTTTCGTATCAAAAATCATATATTTTTTAAAAGTTAAATAGTTGAAAATATTAAATTACCTTGCTCAAATTAAAGTAAGTTTTATCCAAAACAAGCAAAACAAGGAGATTCCCAATGAGTAAACAAAATGCTAAATTCCTTGTCATCATTCTTCTATCACTCACACATTGATTTCCCTTCCCCAATTTTACAAATGTCAAAACGGTTAATGCCAAAAGAAGAGAGATGATTGAGCAAGATGAAAGAATCCATGTTAGGATTTCCAAGGCTTTGTTTTTCCCCACGTAATTATGCATATCCATCAACAGGGCAAACGATGTCAAATGGTTACATTCACAAATTGTCTCGGTTTTTGAAAGGGAAACTGTTTTGCAGCCCGAATTCGACCAAATTCTAAAGACGTTTATATTAATCAGTTAACTGTTTTAATAAATTTTAAATAAATACTTACAAATTTCTGGTATCCCAAAAGGTGCATTTGCCACTGCCCAAAGCAGCTTTTGGGCTTTCCCCTTTGTGTAATTTTCTTGGAACGTTATATGTTTCGACTCCCCAAGATTCAATGTCATGCTTAAATATTGTTTGCACCCCTTTACCATTAAATGCCAAGTTAACTTTTTCATAGCCTTTTCCGTCGGATTTTAAAAATCCAACGGTGAAAGTCAGTAGTTTTCCATTAATTACGGTTCCTTTGCTCTGATCCGGCTGAAGGCTGGAATATAATTAGGAGAATTTTAACTAATTTGTACATTTAAAGTTGACAGAACAGTAATTTTAGTATATTCCATTCTTGAAAAAGATTTGTTTTCCATTTTTAAATGATACCAAAATTACTGAAGACTTAAACTCACTTTGAACACGTTGAAAATTTACTTGGAAAAATTAACCCTGCGTAGTGACCATTTATGGATATCCCAACACATTCAATTTTTGGGACTGTCATCAGATTTCCCCAATCTTGTGGCATTTTAATTACCGATCCATTACTTTCTCTGGATGGAAATTGTTTAACAGCGTCATCTTTCCCTGTCACGAAAGCAGTGACAATAAAATTAGATTGCGATGTTAAATTGGATAGATTTCTTTCAAAAGGAGTGTTGACAAGTGTAACTTTGGAAGTTAAATGAAAGGACACCTCTTCAATCGCACTAATTAGTTCTGTTCCAATCCTTGACCGATCATGCTAAATAAAACATGATTAATTAGACGTGGCATTTGTCAGTTTTTAAAAAATACCTGATTCATTTTAAGCCATATTTCTTCGCATTTTAATATACTTTCCGTTATTCCCACAACTATTTCTGCCAGAGGTGCAAACTCATCGGGACTATTTGTGCGGTTACTTGCTGTCCTCATCACTTCCAACAAAATATTTATAATATCGCTAATTTCGTGATCAAAGTAATTTTCTTGGCAAATTTCTCCAGGTAAGACGTACTCTTCCATCTTGTTTAGAAATATTTTAGCTCCTGCAGTATCGTTGATATTCTTAACATCTTCTATAAGAAGCTTTATCCATGGAGATCGACATTCAGAATAATCTGGAAGTTCCGTTGCCCAATCTCCATAAGTACGGCATTCCCAGCTTATAAATCCTGTTACGTTGCCACCGTTGCATTGCTCATAACCGGTTGATCCTCTACAAACTTCCCAGTGGCGATTATTTTCTACTCCAATGCAAGGGGATGGGCAACCTGAAGGTTGGGTTGGACGTGTTGATGTTTTTGGGATTTCAGTGGCGGTAAAATTTTCTGTCACTGTAATACTTCCTGTGGTCGTTATTTCAGTTGTCGGTGGCTCGGTCATTTGCTCGGTGGTCGGTTCTTCGGTGGTTGGTTCTTCGGTGGTCGGTTCTTCTGTGGTCGTTTGCTCTGTGGTCGTTTGGTCAGTTGTCGGTTCTTCGGTGGTCGGTTTTTCTGTGGTCGATTGCTCTGTGGTCGGTTCTTGGGTGGTCGGTTCTTGGGTGGTCGGTTCTTGGGTGGTCGGTTCTTCGGTGGAGGGTTCTGCGGTGGTCGTTTGCTCAGTGGTCGTTTGCTCAGTGGTCGCTTCTGGGGTCTCTGTTGTGGGTTCGGAAATAGCCCTCTTCATATTTTATAAATATGAATACTATATAATATTTTGTAATTTAAAATTTTAGCGATAATACATACCATATCAACGACGTTGATCCTTCCAATGGTTTCAACTTCATCAGGTGCATTTGTAGAGAAGATATTAATCTATTAAAATGCAAATTATTTTCAAAGTATACCCTAATATTTGAAAAGTATCAAAATGTTTTACTTACAATAATCGTTACCGGGGCAGCCATCCAAAGTTCAAAATCATCGATATTTATCACTGTTATATTGTACTCCTGGATATGTGAATGAATTCCCCCCGGTACAATAGCAAATATGGAATTCAAAGTTGAATTTTCAAACTCAGCAAAGAAAGAGCTGTGTTCTGTTGTCTGAAACAGAGCGTAATTTAAAGGAAAGTATTCACATTTATCAATACCCCTTACAATATCTTCATCCTGAACATAAAAGTTGCCATCAAGTGGCAACCTGTAGCCATCGAACGAGTCATCGATTACTGCAGTATAGTCTTTTGGGAAGCACCACAATCCAACGGTGGGACAAACTTTTACGCGTTTATCATCCACGTCTTCGATTATTACAAAAAGTGACACATAGTCACCATCGTGCTCCAATGTAAGTATAAAAGGCTGCAAAAAATCCCTACTTTCGTAATCTAAGCAGCGCAAAAGCCTAAAGGGATATTGAAAAGGATTAAGCATCACATCAAAATTGAATGTTGGTCTGTCAGGTTGTGGTTCTATTTTAGTTATGTTGGGAACAAACTGAATTTGCTTGGCCATTACGTTTCTGGAGGGATCTGAAATATTATCGTATGTCATTTTAGCAGTAGATTCTTAAAAAATTATTTTAGCTCCCAATGAATTTTTAGCCCTAGTAAAGGCTTATGTACAATTTACTTCTTTTTGTCCGTCTTTGTGACTAGCAAATAGTCAGACATACTTACATAAGGGGACTGAAACTATATATTCTAGTATTTCAATTCGGAGATTTTTAAAATCGGTAAAAAGGTTGTAAAGTGTTAGGAATAGGAAAATTGTTGATAAAGTTGAAATCGGAAAGAACAAAATTCTATTGGTCAAATTTAAAATTAACAAAATATATTCAAATGCGGTTATGAAATTTACTTGCAGGATATTTTTATTGAAATATTTAATGTTTTGAGATGATATAACGTGTTAAACCCCAACGCTGATGTGTCTAGATAAGGTTTTACTAATTTGGAGGTATTTTTATTAAACATTAAATTGTTTATTTTTTTGTATTTCTTACTTATAGCAATAACAAGCGCCAAATGCAAGCCATCTATCGGAAACATTCCACAACTCATAACACTTTCCTTTACCCGTATTACTTTTGCAAAAGAGTCAATCACTACGCCAGAAGGAGGGCCAGTTGAAGATGCTTCGATTAAGAAGTCGTCCCAAAAATAAGCTAGATTTTAAAAAATAAATAATTTAAGTTCCTATCTGTTTTAATGTAGCTCACCTTGTGATTTTGAAACATAGTGAGTAAAATATATCATAAACGCACAAAATGCCTTAATCGACATATTTTTACAGGTGTTGTACAAAGCTTTGCTTGTTACGCACTGATTTTTTATAATTTGCCCAAGTGGTTTATAACAAAAATTCCCTGCATTTCTATTATTAACCAGAAAAGAATAATTATGCAACATGTTTACAACCTAAATCAATCACTGCGTAATTTTCTATACGTAAGTATGATACACGACGTATCTAAATCCTCGCGGATTTCTCTTCAGAATATTTGAGATTGACGAGGAGCGGATAATTTCATCGGATTAATGAGACAAAGCTGTAACGGGAGTAAGTTTTGAAGGTTTTACATTCTTCGAACTAATCCTATTTGTTTACTTTTAATTTATATATACTGATTGTGATTTTAACGTGCTGATCTTTTTTGTTTGTGGATTAACACTGTTCAAAAACAAAGCATTTACTTATCACTGGATTAAAATAAAATTGATAAATTTCAAGTATTTCGGCACACTGGTCATTGGTAAAACTTAAGATTACAAATTAGATTAAAAACATTGAATTCTGTTTCTGGGATAGTAATAATATATAGGATACAAAATTTTTGACTGTAGGTCAAAAATAAACTTTTTTTTGATTTAAAAAAAAAATATTACAAAAAAAAGATTAAAAAAAAATAAAGATTTTTTGTACATTGAAACATAAAAGGCTAAAGTAAAAATATTTTTAAATTTTCTCCATTTTTGACTTTTGACTTAAATTCAAAAATGTTGCATCCTTTTTTATACCTGTTTCTTTGAGAGAATTCTAATTTCTTTCTCGGATCTGTGGCCTTAGTCTTTCCCAATGACCAAAAGTGCCAAGACGATATGTATTTAGAAAGCCCGTCACGGGTAGCTGAGTAGTTAAAAGCCTTGGGTCCAGTCAAAACTCCTTTGACTAGAGACTAGAAAAAGGGGACTTATATTTATCTACGGAGGACATTAGCCTACTGACAAATGTAGAAAACCCTCTGCCCCTGCAACAAAAACGCACCAATTTGGGACTTTATGTAAAGAAAAATATTAATGTAAAAAAGCCCCTTTATGTAACTGTAGAAGAAGCAATTCCCGAAATCGGCATAAAGTCTAGAGGTCATCTGTGCGCAACTTACGCAATCATTCTTTCACAGCCACATTTGGAAAGATTTAAAGCATTGGGATGGGCGGAAAGTTCCGGGACAAATTTAGTTGGCTTGGCTTTCTTTCTAATTCAGGGAAATCTTAGATATCTTGACAATCTTAATAATTTCTTTGAAGCTGGACAAACACGACTGCCTCTTTTCATTTGGTTGGCTATCACTATTTTGGAAAGACAGGTAAGCAGCTAATTAGAGAAAATACAAACACACGGCAAATTCAAAGAGTTTTCGTCAAGTAGTTTCATTGGTATACACCAATGTTTAGTGGCATGAAAGCCAATATTGTTGTTGAAACTTTCAACTTGAAAGGTATATTTTATGTATTTTTAAAAGGAATATATTGTAAATTTAAAAGAAATTGTCTGTTTACTTAAAGAGCTTAAGTGCTCATGAAGAGTTCTGAGTCCGCCACTGGAGTCAAAATTTAATGAGAGTGACGTCACACTCACTCTCCCATTCATTCGCAGAAATTCATGACTCGGGTTAAAATGAACCAGTCCTGCAAGAAATTCTGGTTCTTATGCCATATCTCTAAAAGTACGTACATATCTGTAGTCAAGCTTACTACAAAGAATACTACAAATTAATAAATGCAAGAAACTAGTGCAAGAAATTGGTTTCTTATCGATAAAATCAATTCAGAAAGTGCAAGAAACTAGCCTCATCTAGTGGCTTACTATTTAGCACATATGGCAGTCTCCTAGATGGCGTTAGTTTCTTGCACTTTCTTGCGTTTCTTGCACCTCTGTATTTTTTGCACTGCAAGAAACGTCTAAAAAGCGCAAGAATCGAAAAAATGAATCTTATGTTTGAATTATTGCAATTATTTACTTTTTGTTTGTTTTCCCAATTCTTTAGGAAATAAGTAAACACGAATTGGAGTATACAGTCCTAAAAATGAAATCTTCAGACATCAATGTATATTGTTGGAATATCTTAATTCCCCTCATCTTCAGAAATAATAAAACTATGGATGGAAATGTTTCTATTCTTGATTTAAGACCATTAATCGACCACTCAGTTAAATCTTGTGCCAATAAATTCATATGGACAACCCAAAAAACCGATATTTTTTCCGCCATTGAGCTTCACTCGCAAACAACTCGCCGAATAATTTCGAAGCTAAACCTCTCTAAAACCAAGGATTTTGATGGCTCCTTGAATCGCATCATACCATTCCCTGCCAATGTTTCCAACAAATTTATTGCAGAATGGTCCCCTTGGGAACAAATTGATTTAAACTCTACGATTTTATATTATTTTAGTCTCACTGGTGGTATCCAGAATACATTAGTTCTTATTGGGAGTAGCAGCTGGAAATTTGTGACTTGTTCATCCGTATCGAGTGGAAATGGAGAATTCGATTTCAGAGCCTATGCAAATCCATTTTCGTTGTTGGGCTGGCTGTTAATGTTGTCAAGTTTACTTGCATTTACAGGTAACATTCAGGGTTTGCTTTGGCTGCCAAAATTGTGTATTATATATTTAAATAATTTCAGCTTCCACATTGGTTGTTACAAGGATTCGCCAAAAACAGGAGATCAACTTGCGGATAATTTCCCTCCGTTTTCTATGTACTATTTCAAATCTTTTTGAAGTTGGCTCTCCAGAAACGGTCAAAGACTTTCTTATTTTGCATCAATTAATAATTTAGGCTTTAACGTGTACTGTGGTATGTTTTCCATTTTAAATATTGTAAGAGATTCTAAACGCTGACTATTGGATGATGGACTTAATTGCCCTTTACTGGTGATTAAAGGGATCTCCCATTTCTTTAATACTATAACTCCAAAAAGGGCTATTTTAAAGATATCCGCATAAATGACTAATGCCTTCCTCTATGCCCTTTAGTTGGACGCTATTTATTTACATTTATTATTTGTATATCCTCTCAAACCTTCTGAAATAACTTGAATATATTGACATTGAGAAGAAATTAACTTCTAGATGAATTAAATTAAGGAGATAAGTATTTCCCTATGAATAGAATGGTATTTCTTGATACCATTTAGTTGCCACTAATGATTTGAATTAAAAGAAGATTTCTTCCTTTCATGTTAATTAACTAGTTTGGAATTTTCCTAAAAATAACACTATTCATCTTCAACCAAAAATAAATACCGTAAAATGCCAATATTTTATGATTCGATGCAATCAAGAACCCTTAAAAAACTCATCAAAATTAGTCATTTACAATATGAATTTGGTTTAAGAATTTGATTCAAACTTAACAGGTAACCAATGGATACAAGAGTTTCGTTACTAATGACTTGATAATCCCACTGCTAACCTATCCACCCCAAGATCTAGATTCGCTCCAAAAAATTAACACAAAATTGTATTCTACTCCAGAGCAAAGTTTGCATTCAGGATTTATCATCCCAACAACTTTGGGTAGATGGAGACAAGTCACAAGCCAATTAGATTCGGAACTTTACGAAAACTATGGCAAGTGGATATTTGAAGAAAGGATGTTGCTCCAACGTTCATTTTCTTCATCGTCTTTATTAACTTATTTGGAAAACGTTGAAAAGATGTCAAATTTTACGATGGCCTTACATCAGTTAAGTGTTATAACTGAAAAGAGAAACCTAAAAGATATTGATTTGTTGTCAACAAAGCAAAATTACTATTTTGACCATTTTCAGACCAAATTAGGTAAGCTAGAGCTTGGAAAATTGCTTAGTGTTAGTGAGACAGTTCAAAGTATCGGAGAATTAAGGGAAAATATTGGAAGTTGTCAAAGCTCTGCGTTTGCGGTAAAAAGCGAAATGCTAGATTCAAATCCAGATTATCTTGAGCGACTAATTGGTGCAAATAAACAACGAAGAAAATATTTTAAGAGCAAATCCCCAATGCTTAGAAAACAAATTGTGGCTTATACAGACCGTGAATATGCTCCCCTTGTTGGTCGTTTTAATTATTTTATGGGTGTGCTGACAGCTTCAGGACTATTTAAGTTTTGGGAACGTGTTCGGGATTATTCCGAAATGGTCAAATTACCGAGAATGGACAACTTACAACCTCAAGTTCAGCCTCAAGATCTCCAGTCGAATTTTAGCACTGTATTCTTTGTTTATTTCGGTTGTTTGAGTATTGGCATTTCTGCATTTGTATGTGAATGTGTTATTTTGGCTTACGCAAATGTAAATATTTTATTTTGGTTTGGAAAAACGAAAAATAATTGTTATAAAAGCTGCGTCTTTGTTTTCCGGTGGTTGAAAAATGTTTTATTAAACCCAATGTTGGGTATTGATCCCCGATCATTTAATTAGTTCGCTGTTCAATATTTTGGTCGGTGTTAAAAAGATGATCTTTGTTTATTCTAAGGTGAGAAAGAGTGGAGATGGGCAAAGTCCATTGTAACGGCGAAATGTGAGGATAGTTAGCTATCTTCTATCTCATAGTTGGCTATCTTCTATCTCCATCTAATAGTTGGCTATCTTCTATCTTCCACATCATATCTGGCTATCCTCTATCTCCTGTTTTCAGGTTACACCCCCCAAACCCCCCAGTCTCAACATACCCCACTCCATAAATGTCTCAAATGACCCCAAATGTCTCAATTGACCCCAAATGTCTCAATTGACCCCAAATGTCTCAATTGACCCCAAATATATCAAATGACCCCAAATGACCCCAAATGTCTCAAATGACCCCAAATGTCTCAAACGACCCAAAAATGAGCCCAAATGTCTCAAATGACCCCAAAATTGTTAATTGACCCCGAAATGGCTAAATTGGCCTCAAAATGTCTCAATTGACCACAGATATCTCATTGGACCACAAAATCATCAATTGACCCAAAATGTCTCAATTGACTCCAAAATTCTTAACTGACCTTATATTTTTAAATAGACCTCGGTTTTCCCCAAAAATTTTGAAAATATAGGCTTTTTAGATGCTAATCAATCTGAAGGCCTCGCTCTCCTTTAAATTTTGAGAAACAATCATTTTGAGAGAAAAATCAAGAAATTTAAAAATAGAATAAAAATTTAGGGGCTTATAAAATTAGAAACATCCCAATGGGCACAAACAAGATTCGCTTTGATACCGCCCAGAATTCTTCTCGATTATAGGGCTAAGTGGCCATCAATTCTCAGCGAAATCTCTACGAAAATTGAGCGAGTTCATGAAATAGTAGCGATTCTCTACGGATTCGTGAAATCGCTCAATTTTCGTAGAGATTTGGAAGAGAATCGATGGCCACTTAGCCCTATAATCGAGAAGAATTCTGGGCGATATCAAAGCGAATCTTGCTTGTGCCCATTTTGATTATATCACTATCAATAGTCAAAAGCCTTATTCGGTTTTCTTGATATCTAAAGTTACAAAAGTCATCACTTTGAGTTCGAATTCTGGAAACTTTGAATTCTGGAAGTTGCTGCATACTTTCCAGGTTATAGAAAGTTACAAAGGCAACTTGTACCTTAACTTTATGTGGTCAGTGGTAGTGATATTATGCTAACCAATTATTGGTTATTTTTTTTAGTTTACAACCTCAAGTTATAACTCAACATGAGTTTTATGATCATGTCTTTCAACAAAATTTGGTTAATTTTGTGACTTGCGCAGAAGAGCGTTTCAGTCAAAAATGATGTCAGAAAAACGCGCATTTTATAAGGTAGATAATAAAAGCCCAAAGCTCAAAACTTCCAGTACAACTTCATGTAGCCCGACCCAGTAATGTGATCACATTTGTAAGGCGGTTTGATTTCCCAAATCCTGAATAACAAAGCTATCAATTAATATATCAGTATTTACGAAGGACAAATTTTAA
>JAQIXN010002170.1:0-12909 GCA_034698145.1 Proisotoma minuta
TCTGAGAAAATTTTGGTTCTGTTGGAAAAAAATTAGGTGAAAAATTGCAAAGTCTTCCGTAAAAGCGATTAGGAAGTTGATCACAAAGAAAATTAAATATGAGAAGGATAACGAATTTTAGTCAGGTGTGGTAGATAAAATGGGAAGGTGGATAACAGTAGAAGATTCTGTAAAAATTTCAGATTTTTACACTATTGATTTGACCATTTTAAATGCAAAAACCAAAGTGTCTAAATTGATTGTATCTTTGCTCTAATTTCCAATAAAAAATCAAAGCTGACTACCTTGTATGGTCTAAAAACTTCAAAATCTCACTTTTTTGTTTCGGCGGTCACCGCATTGGATAACACCCACTAAATTTAAAATTAAACATAGTTTTATAAATTTCAAGTATTCTGTTTCTATTGACATATTTCACATAAAAATCGGTGTACTATGAAGGTCTCAATAAATTTCCAACCCGTTATATTTTTTTATTCAATCGAGGTATAAAATATCCAAAATCCAGATCCAACATCCATTCTACATCCACATTATAAAATTTTGTATTCAGTTTACAAATATCCAACAACCGCATTTTAAATTTTACATCCAATTTCAATTTCGGACGGCATCATGAATTAGTGACGCCTAATAATTTTTGGGCAGTTATTATCTTTGCAATGGTTAGAATGCAGGGTGCGGACGACAAATTTACGGTGACCTTTTAGCATAGGAAAATGTAAAAAATTCACTTTTCCAGCTTTTGCTCTTTTTCAAATAAAAATTTGCAATTTTGCATTTTTGCATGCCTCATATTCCAAATTACAATATGTATCAGAGCAATTGGGAATAAAATTTTACAGCAAATGGCAGCCAAACATGTTTCGATCCCAAATAAATTTTTATTGATTTAAAAAAAACATTTTTAAACTGCACACAAAGCTATTTTATTGGCTGTAGCCCATATGACATTTGAAAAGACTCAAATTCCTGAATCAACAGGCTACGTAAACTCTGCTCTGATGCATTTTGCTTCACTTTTTTGCTAAGAAATATTGAATAAATTGTAGATGCTAAATTGTTAAATGCATGGCCGAAAACAAACAACATTTTCAGAACAAAGACAAAGTTATAGTGGACAGTGTAAGCATATCTTACTATTGAAATGCATAGTCTAGTCTCAACTTGAGATTTTAAAGTTAATGTATCCTGCCCAGCTAATTAATGTTCGGCAATTGCTTAAAGAACCATGCATTCATGAGATCTTATATCAAGCTACTATAAGTATAGTCTCTTACCTCTTTGCACTGTTGCACTCCACACTGCATCTTCCTCTCAGTCAGCAATTTGTCACTAAACGCAATTAACTCTTTCATTAAAATTGAACCTTGACCTGGGGACTGGGACAATGGGGAACTTAATGGACATTGAAAATCGATGGGGTATGCAAAATATTTTGTCAATTTTATGGTGTAACCATTCGGAGTGTAGAAAATTGTGGAAATTTGGAAACTGGCATCTCATTTAGGAAATTTGAGCTAGATAAGTTTGATTTGAGAGATTTTATTTTAGATTATGATTTTATACGTAGTTCAATTTTAATGGATTAAAAGGTCTAAAACTTATTTACAGCCCACCCTAGATTTGGCTAGAGAATTTTTAGAATTTGCAGAGTTGCATTTTTACCCATATCAAATCAAGTTAGACAAAATAAATGACAACCTGAATGATGAATTGTGCTCCAAATTACTGTTTGAATGATATGCAATTTGCAAATTGACCTTTTGTCATAGGGGCATGTTTTGTGACCAAGAAGATGTCCTATAATTCACTTTTTCATTTTACAGGATTTTCCTCAATCAGTTGTCTGGAAGGTGGGTGCGGTGAGAGATTTTACTCCTTCCCGAGAGCCTGTAACCACGGTTGCAAATTAAAAATGTCGCGGAGAGCGTCCTTGGATAGAATGGCCCAGGAAATACGCTTTCGCCAATTCAAGTGGATAATGATTGATGGGAGATGGCGTCTCAACCCTGCCCTTGTCAATATTGTCCCAATGGTTGCCCCTGGCCCTGCTATCCCACCACTTCCGGCCCCCGGCCCTGTCGACATTGTACAACTTCCGGCCCCCGGCCCTGTCATTGCACCATTTCCGACGCCTGGTCAAGTGGACTGGGTATGCACGAATTGTCATCATGTAAATTCAGGAACAATCGTAGAGTGTGGCAATATTGAATGCAGGCTTTACAAATTTGTCACAAAATTCTAGACTTCTAGATCAAAGGTTTCGTTTAAAAATAATTTAATAGTAGGATGGTCCATTCAAACATGTCATGAGCTTAATTTATGTATAATGTATGCCTAATTAGCATTGCTATGCTAATAAATTAAATATTTTTGAAAAGAATAATTAAAATTGCTTAAAACTATTTTTAAAAAGCTCATACCTAATTAAAAGCTAACTATAAACGAAATTCTCATCTTGCCTCAACCTAAATTGCCAATTAATTCCCAAACTTTTGACAATTTTGCTTTGATTTATTCATCAAGTTTGCATTTCCATTCAAATATGTGAAATTTATCCTTCAAATCACCCAAAAATTGTTAAAAACACTAATAAACAAGGTTTTCTCAATTTCCCCGTCTCAATTTTCTCAAATCTCACCTCGCCCCCAGAAGCGCCACCTAATAAAAGCCGCGGGGAATTTAAACTTTCGCCAAATTCCGCCAGTAGGCGCGGCAGCCTCCACAAAAAGTTTGCTCCCACTTCTCTATCCCGTTCATAAAAATCTCCCGTTAGCGGAGTCAGTCAACAATTAAAATAATTAACAATTAAGCTAATTTAGATAATAACAATACTGCTCTGCAACAATTAGTTAGTTTTTACATAGTTCCTACCACTTTTATCTCTTATCATGAAGTAAACGACGGATTTTTAATTTTAAACTAGGAAAAACGCTTATTTTAATTAAATATTGTGACAATTAACTAATTTTACAAGATACAAGCAAAGATTTTAATGAAATATCGTGAAAACAGTGAAATTTTAATTGTGATTTACTTTTAATTGTTGAGCATACCCGGTAATCAAGTAAGTAATTGGTTTTAATGGGAATTTGCCGTAGTTTCGATTGTTACAGCGTAAAACAATGGACAATTGCATTGTTTTGATGCGGCTGGTCATTGTTGCCATTAATTAAAGGTGTTTATGCTAATTAGTATTGGGAAAATTGGTTATTTAGTTAATTACATCAGTTTTTAATTGATTTTGCCGATTTTGGGCGAAAATTTCAGTTTTTCCCTGTAATTTGCTTGTTTTTGAAAAGAATTCGTTCAAAATAGTTTTGAAATTGTGGTTTTGCACACAATTAAGCTCAATTCACAAATTACATCCAAATTTCTTTCAATTTACACCCATAAATTGGAAATTTCGCCCAAAATTCGCACTGCAATATCAAATTTACTCCTAAATTCAAAAATCTCCTCAAAATAACTCAATTTTAATGCAAAATTCTCTTCCAAAACCTCAAAATCTACCAAATTTGCCAATTTTAATTCGCAAATTGTTGCAATTTCTAGGAGTCGTGCCAAATTGCATTTCCAAACTTTTGGCAAAGTTTCTTCCGTTAGTTCCCTCATTTCATTCACCTTTTACTTTAATTCATCTTGAGCATTGAATGAGGCCAAAGTTTTATCTCAATCCAACCGGAAGTGGACGAGATTAGATTAAGAACTTCATTCACACCTCAAAATGGCGTAAGAATCCGGCGAAACGCCTGGTTAATGTATTTTCATGAACTTTGACCTGCTGCGTCCTGACTCAAAAGTTCGAATATTGAAGCTTGACCTGTTTCAAAGCCTCCGACCAATTTTGAGGTCAGTAGGTCAAGTTGTGCCAAAATTATAGGCCAAACAGACAAATCGTGCATTGGTAAATTTCGGCATTTGACCTCAGAGGTCATGACCCAGAGCCAGAGCTCCCAAATTTGGACATGACCTTTAATCAGGCTTTATGAAGCTTCTTCCAAAATTTTGGGTCAACAGGTCAAACCCATAAGCAGTTATCTATAAAGAGACGGACAGACACCAAACCAATTTTTTAGCATAGAGCTAAGCTAATAAAAAATGAATGGACAGGATGCGGCTATTTAATTGTCAATTCAATGTCATTTCTATCTGTGTGTAAATTGCAAGTTTTAACTAAAGTTTTGTTTGTTTTTCTCCAATTTCAGGATGCGATGATAAGCTTTGAGTGAGTTGACTTTGTCATTTCCCATCCCCGCCTCAGAATTATCAAGAAATTGCAAAATTGAAGATTTTATCCAAGGATTTTACCCCAAAATCCCAATTTTAGCTGGAAAATGATAGGGACTTATCAAGAATCTACATTTTAGAGGAGGAAAACGTGAATTTTATCAAGGTTTTGCCAGCCCCAAGCTTTGCATCCGTGTAATACTCAGAATTCGCCAAAAAGGTCAAAATCTTATCAAGATCCTTCAAAAGCAGATATTTGCAGCAATCATTCCCCGAAATTGTCAACTTCTTCAAAATAATCAATTTTACCCGCAAATCGCAACCACAAACCGGAAGTACAACCACAAACTAAATGTCTGTTTTTCCTTCATCCTGACCTGAAGCCAAATGAAACTCTCATCATTCATCATGTCGAGCAGCAGCAGCAGTCAATCAAACGCTAACGCCAACGCCAACGGCGCCGGCGCCGCCGCCTCCCGCCCGTCGCCAACTCCCACCCCCTCCGCCTCCGCCTCTAAACTAAACCCTAATTCAAGCAACAACATTTCCTCCCTCTTTTCCAAACTCCACGGCGCCTTTTCGGACGCCATGTCGCCGCCAAAGCTAATAATTGATAAGCGCTCCCTAGAAAAAACTTGGAAGCTTATGGACAAAGTTGTCAAGCTTTGTCAACACTCGAAAATGAATTTGAAAAATTCGCCGCCCTTCATCCTCGACATTTTACCAGATACTTATCAAGCCCTTAGGCTTATCTATAGCAAATACGAGGATAAGATCCTCGTGTTAAACAACAACGAGTATTTCCGGCTGTTTATCGAGAATCTGCAGAACAAGTGCAAACAGGCGATAAAACTGTTTAAAGAGGGAAAGGACAAGATGTTTGATGAGGGCTCGCACTATCGCCGAAATTTGACAAAGTTGTCCCTAGTTTTTAGTCACATGTTGAGTGAGTTGAAGGCGTTGTTCCCCGGGGGGATGTTTGGGGGGGATAATTTTCGGATTACCAAAGCGGATGCGGCGGATTTTTGGAAGTGTAATTTTGGGAATAGGTGAGTTTTTGAAGATTTTGGGAGTTTTGATGGGTTGGAAATTGAATTTTTGGCTTTTTTGGTAGATATTTGACGAATTAATACTTTTGTTTGGGTTTATCAGCTAAAAAATCTCAGCTAAAATTGTTTTGAGGAGGATTTTAGCATTATAACTATTTTTGAGAGTTTGCAGAAATTCAAATTAATATTTAGAGATTCAAGTTTTACTAGAAATTTGACAATTTAACATTTTACCTCTTTTGAAACCATCTAAAGTTCATTTTGTGTGGAATTTAAGCTATGAAATGACATTAATCTCTGTCAAATTTTCGAAATCGAGTAAATTTCGTGATTTTGAAAGATCCTAAAAATTTTTGCAGCGTTCCAAATTTTATGAGACCGTTTTGGGGCCTTTCAAATTCAAATTATTTGAAACTACTCAATTTTCTATGTAAAAAAAAAGCTTTAAAAAAGCTAAAATGTGTCTAAAACTCTGATTCGAGTCCGAAATTAAAGCATTGTTTACTTTTTGTTTGCAGGACGACGATTTCGTGGAAGCTGTTTCGTTCAACGTTATCGGGGGTGCACGCGATAAGCACGGGGCTGGAGGCGATGGCCCTCAAGTCCACCATCGACCTCACCTGCAACGACTACATCTCCAACTTCGAGTTTGACGTTTTCACAAGGTACTCCCACTCCCACTGCCCCCAAACCCCGAAATGTTTGGGTCGAAGCAGGATATTGTTAAAGTTGAAGCTATTTTAATCCTTGACCTTGACCCTGAAGGTCATGGGGTAGAGGGTAAATTGCTAGAGTTGACCTAAGAATTTAGAGTATTCAAGTCCCCAACTTTGAGAGTTATCTTTAGGGTTAGGAACAATTTAGTCAATTCAGTGTCTGTCTCTCTGCTGCCCGGATAATTCCAGAGCAGTGTGACCTATTGACCTCAAACTTTGGTCAAAACCTTATAAGGCCGTATCCAAAGTCAGCTTACAAGATGGACCACAAAGGCAACGTCCTTCTAGCTCAAAATGTGAAATATCTCGTAAATGCACGATCTGTCTGTTCCTTCCACAACTCCCAAAGTCCCAATATTTTAGCCGTAAGACCTAAAGTGTCCTCTAAAGGTCAGACGTCAGTAAATATTCGGCTTCAGCTGCTTCGTCCCTTCGTCACAAATTCCAAGGCTGTATTTTAATTGTTCTTTTTGTTTCCTCCGCAGACTGTTTCAGCCGTGGTCGTCGCTGCTGCGGAATTGGCAGATTTTGGCCGTGACGCATCCCGGCTACGTCGCTTTCCTTACTTACGACGAAGTCAAAGCCCGCCTCCAAAAGTATATAACTAAACCCGGAAGGTAATTTTTCGCTGAAGAACAAATGCTCAAAAATTGTCTGTCTCTCCGTAATTGGACATCGGAAGATGTTAAGAGGTCGCCCAGCAACTAAACTCACATTCTACCAAAATTTGGCGTGACGCCACCGTCGCCACCTCCAAAATAGTTCATTTTGACGCCTAATTTGATCTCTAGATTGTTTACAGTCGGAGGGACAGACAATTTAAATTTACCCTCAATTTTGGATAATTTTGACAGCTTTCCATTGTTTGTTTTGCAGTTACGTGTTTCGTCTTTCGTGCACGCGGTTGGGTCAGTGGGCCATCGGCTATGTGACGTCGGATGGCAATATTTTGCAGACAATCCCCCAAAACAAGTCCCTTTGTCAGGCGCTCCTTGATGGATACCGCGAGGGATTGTGAGTACCCCTTGAAAATATTTATGGGGGATTTCTTGAAAAGCTAGAATCAGAAATTTTTATGGATATTTCAAGATTTATCTGTACAACCAGTTTTTGGTAGTTTTCAGTTCAAAATTAACGGATATTAAGAGAGAAATATTCAATTTTGTGGGTTTACAACGAATTTTTTGCATTTTGAGGGTTAAGAAATGAAATATTTTGAGGGCTTTATATTTGGATTCAGATTTTTAACAGTTTTTGTTGTTTTTTCACATGATTTTGGTAAATTCTTTGACTTTTTGAAAGAATTATCTGTATTTTTAGGATTTACAATAATTTTTGACCATTTTTTTTAGGATTTTTAGCCCAAAAACTGATTTGATAGTCTGCTTACATTTACACGAAATTGAGCACAAGATATTCTAAAACTTCAAATTAATTATGCCACACCCTGTATAAATCCCTCTCTAATAAATCCCCCTCTCTTTCAGTTACCTGTACCCCGACGGGCGGAACGTGAACCCTGACCTTTCGTCCGCCGTCCAGTTGACGCCGGAGGACCACGTCAAAGTGACGCAGGAGCAGTACGAACTTTACTGCGAAATGGGATCAACGTTCCAACTTTGCAAAATCTGTGCGGAGAACGACAAGGACATTCGAATTGAGCCCTGCGGTCACCTTCTTTGCACCCCTTGCCTCACGTCCTGGCAGGTAGTGGCCGTTGTTTTACCGTTGTTTAGGCGTTGTTTAGCCATGTTATGACAGTCGGACGTCTGTCCGTCTGTTATTCAGTCGCTGGCACTTTGCGGTGGATTCAAACCCCGTTTTAAGCCCGATTTTAGTGATTTAAACTGTAAAAATGTCTATATTATTGAGATTTTAGCTTTGTTCAGCAACTTTACGGGTTTAAAAGTTTTGTCTGTTTATAAAACGATTGTTTTGTGAATTTAAAATGGTTTTATGACTGCTAAAACGTTTTAAAAGTGAGTTGGATCCATTATAAAAGCTATTGTTTGCAAGGGTTTTACTCTAAAGAGGAGAATTTTCCAGTTTGATCTAAAATAGACGCTAGATTTTGATTTTTTGCTGGTTTTTATAGAATTACAAGTGTTTGCAGTGTTATAAAAATCATTTTTAAACTTTAAAAATCTCTAATTTGGCAACCTTTGTCCTAAAAATGATTAAAAATGTCGGTATTTCAATACTTTTTAGCTAATAATATAATAGTTAAAATATTAGGACTTATGTCTGTCTTTAAGTTGATAATTTTGCCGTTTTAAAACATTTTAAAGCCGAAATTTGCAGTTAATTTTAATCATTTTACTTGATTTTGACATTAATTTTGAATTTTTAGTCAATTTGTAATATTAGAAGCTATTTCTCCCCGAATTTTATTACTTCAAGCCTTTTTTGGGCTTAAAATGTCAAAACTGGTCCATTTTACTGTTCCCAAAACCTTAAAAATTATCAAAAATCTAGAAATAATTACAAAACCATATTCCACTACTCAATTACACCAATTTTTCTTTCTATTTCAGGAATCGGATGGTGTGGGTTGTCCCTTCTGCCGAGCGGAAATAAAGGGGACAGAGTCCATCGTGGTTGACCCCTTTGACCCCCGAAAACAGCACAAAGCGGGTTCGGGTTCTGTGGGTAATTTGGTGGAGTTGGAGCTGGAAGAGGCGGAGGATGAGGTAGAGGACAACTCCGCAAATTACATCAACCCCCAAACCCTAATCATTCCACAGTCTTAATTTTGGATGCGCTTTTGAGCCCCTTTTGTACTTTTTGGGGGGAAGCAACTTGCAGCCTCTGTCTGTCCGTCTGCCTTTGAGAAATTCTCACACAAAACAAAACATAAACGTAGTTTTCGCACATATTTCACACCAAAAAATCCAAAAGTAGTATGCGACAACTTGGCACATTTTTTTCTATAATTTAAACATGAAATTTCCACAATTTTTCTAAAATTTCGAAACAATTTACAACACAACAACACACCCAAAATTCAAGTCATGTTTGAAGACAAATGCACGATCTGTCTGTTTCCTTAGTAACTCTCGAACGGCTTGACATATTTACCTTATATTCGGGTTGAAGCTACATTTGACCCTAATTTTAGCCATGTGCAAAAATGGGCTTTCTAGGTCATGACCTTCGACGTCAAGGTCAAATTTACTACTAAAAAAGTCGTTTAGCTCGCTGCGTGTTGCTTCTCCCGTGTACCCTGTATTCGAGTTTTGACTTTGATTTGTACATTTTGTATGAGTTTTTGTGATTTTTCATTTGGTATTTACTCTGAGATTTTAGTGCCTGCAGCTTTTGTTTCATTTTGGGTTCAATTTGTGTAAAATTTGGGTAAATTCATTAGTTAATTGTCATTTTTAAAAAAAAGATTGTGGCTTCATGAAATTTTAAATGTCACGATTCTGTGTAAATTTTTGTGGTTTTTGTGCAAATTTTGGATTTGTCTGTCAATTTTTAGGATTTTATCGTTCAAAAATATCCAAATGTTTGCCAAATTGTCACTTTTTTGCTTTTTGCTTTCTAAATTGACCCAAATTCAAAATTTTGGAACAAAATCCGACTGCAAATTAAAATCTCAGAATAATATTCCCCTAATTTTTATAAATATTTACAATTTTCAATATTTTGCCATTTTCAACTAGTCTCTAAAATCTAAAGGAAGATGAGCTAGAATTTATTTCCATTTCAATTTTTGCTTAATTTAATTTTAAAGCTTAAAGTCAGCATTTTAATTGTTTATAATTTATATTTTTGGGATTTGCAAATTGCCATAATTTTCATGTTTTAATTCTAATTTTTGCCTGATTTTTTGTATCCTTATTTTAAGCCAATAATATCAATTATAATTTTGCATGTTCTTGTTTGTTTTATTTTGCATTTTGCATTTTCTGGGGCTTGCACTGCATAAAAATTGAAATTGAGCACTGCCACAATTTATTGGCAAAAAATGCATTGCATTGGCTTGGAATTTGAAAGAATTTTGTCTGTTTCCTAAAAAAAAATATTGGAATTTCTCAGGATTCTGGAAATTGGAGCGTGGTGAATAATTCGCTGCAAGCACTAGCACTCAGCCCGCGCTCGGAAACTCCGGAAACTAGAGTGAGTTGGAAATTAATTTTTGAACTGTCTGTCTGTCTGTCCGTCTGTTTTCAAATAGAATTATTGAATTTGGAAGAAAATCTAACAGGGGATTGATTACTCATGTTGGCTCAAATTTTCATATTTTGACCTGAGCAAGGGCAATTAGGTTTAAAAGCCTGCCCTCAGTTCAGGTGCAAAGGTCATCGACTTTAAGGTCAAAAGTCACTAAATTCAATTCCCATTCTAACGGAATTTAAAATGGTCTCCTATCACTATTTCTCACTCCTCGATTACACCCATTTCAATTTCAGGGAGCGAGTCGAAGTCCGGGGACAACACCGCGCGACTCCCCGCGCGTCTACCGCCGAGAACAACACAATTTGAACATTAATCAACTTGAAATTGGCTCTGCCATCAAAACAACAAAATCCGAGTCTACTCTCGTACAAGTTTGCAGCAGTTCAAATTACCCTATCACTGCCAAAGAGGTCAATGACCCCGGGAACTGCAGCAGCGGCTTCAGTTCGTCCAATTCCAGTGGCGGAGGGGCCCCAGTGGGCATTGGGCCGCTGGTGGGGAATTTAAATTTAAGCTCTAATGTTCCAGCACCCCCTCTGCCCCCGAGGAAGGCGTCCCCTTCAAGGATACCCCAACCCGTGATACCTGCTAAAGCTAAAACCCCTGAGCCGAGCTGCAACAAGTAAGTTTAATAACGCGGGGATTCCAACTCACAACCGAGTTACAATTTCTCATTAAATTGCAGGTCTCGTGAGGTGCCAAAACCAAACCAAGGTCAAGGTCAAGGTCAAAGTCAAGTTTCACATCCAGGGCCCAAAGTCGTCCCTCGTCCTGATATTAGAATTAAAAGCGGAAGTAGTTCAAATATCAGCAACAGCAGCAACAATTTTATTCCCACCACAAATTCCGAACATCAACATGAAGCCTCGTTAACAGTATTAGAAAATAGAGGTAAAAAATCCTCGGGTTTAACATTTTTCCCGGTTTTTTTAAATAAAAAAAAACCGGGAATCTTCGCTCTATTATCTCTATTTTCCTTTTAAAAAATGTTCAAAAATTTTACAAAAAATTCCACCAGGATTCGAACTCATTGCTCTCTTTGTAGGTGGCGAAAACGGGTACGACGTCCCCAAAACGTGTTTTCCCTTCCCCATCTCCTCTTCATCTTCTCCCGCCTCCCGCTCCGCCGACTCTTGTATACGACTGCCATCTAACAAAGTCCTCATGAAACCGTTGGCCCCTTCAGGGCCGTTGACGATCGCGGGCTCAGATCGTCACTCGTCTTCAAGTTGTCCCTCCCTCGTCGGACAACGGCATGGACTCCATCCCCAAAAGGGAGAGGGGCGGACGCCATCCTCCTCTTTTTCGACACGTGTCGTCAAAAAGGAAGTGACGCCTAGCGGAGGCGGCGCTGTTGCGGATTCCACAAGCTATGAAAACATGAACATGGATCACATTGCCAAATTGAGTGGTGAAGGCTATGCAACAGATGCTGTAATAAGGGCACTAGGAATTAGTAGAAATGATGTCGAAATGGCGCGAGATATTTTGAATGAGTTTGGGTCAAAGGGGTCAAGTGGCGGCGGGAATTTGAATTCGAATTCGGGCGCGGGTTCTTAAATATTTAAAAATTATAATACAGGGTGTTCCAATCGTTTTTGGGGGCACCCTGTAAATAGCTAGATAAATCGAGATGCAATGGAAGGAAAAGCGCCCGAAATGATAAGTTAATTTTTCCACAAGTGGACAAAATGGAAAATTAGATAAAACCATACATATGACCATTTTTTATTCCTGTTCTGGCCGAAATATTTTTCCCAGTATGAACCAAAACTGGACAAAATTGGGAAGTTAGCTTTGGTCTAATTTTCCACTGGACAAAATTATTTTTGCCACTTTCCATTGCATCCCTGATTTTTTGAATTTAATCATTTCAACCAAACAACATTACATTTTATTTATTAATCAAAAATCACAAAATTCGTCTATAACTGTAATATCTAGTCTTATTTTTGTCCAGGGTGTGGAATTTAGTTCAAAATTAGCCACACCCTGTACTAAAGCCAAACAAGAGTCACAAATGTCAATTTATTTAGACTGTAATTAATTAACTACAATTTAATCTTCAGGGTCTCCCAATATTTTCCTATGTCATATTCAATTAAAATGTCAAACTTTGACACCCTGTACGTAATTCAAATTGAATGCGGAAGTTTTAAATTTAAATTTTAACTGTCATTTCTAGGTTTCAATTTTTGCCAAGATAATTTTGCAACCCCTAAGAAAGTTTTTTTAACATTTCAGTCTGTTTTTCAAAGTTTGATTTTTTCTTGGAATGCGATTTTGATTTTTGAGAGTGAATTTTATTGCGAACGAGACTGAGAAAAGTATTTTTATTAATTAGTTTAGGGCACAGCAATAATATTGCAATTTATTGAAATTATTTGACTGAACTCTCCCTTTCGACCTTCAACCCTTGAAAAAGAAATATTTATTCGTAATTAATTATAATTAATTAGAGCTAGTTGTGTACCTGGATTTTATCTTGAGTAAAAATATTTTCCCCAGATTGTATTGTATTTGTTTTGCAGTTCAATATACGCTTTGAAATAAATGGAAATATTTATCATCAAAACTGTTTTTGTCTTTTATTAATTGCTTAGGTTTCAATAGTATAATTTTTAGCCCGAGTCAGGGCTTATGTAACCATCGTGTCCGTCTGTCTGTCCGTCTGGGACACGATAGGGCCCAAACGGCTTAACCGATCGTTCCCAAATTTTGCACAGTTG
>JAQIXN010002171.1:0-12908 GCA_034698145.1 Proisotoma minuta
GAACTGCGCTGGCTTTCTTTGATGTGTTGGAAGATAATTTGCTTTGCTGAAAGTATTACTAATCCCAATTTCATTATTCTGCCAATCTCTTACTTTGTAATAAATTTTAGTTAGGGTAGACCTCGAAATTGACAACCATTTTCTCTGTGGCTGTTTAAATTTCTTTTATTCTACTCACACCGACAAAATGACAACTTGTAGAAACAAGCTTATATATTGTCAGTATTTATGGGGCGATACAGGATTCGAACAGATAGTTCTTGAGCATTTTGACCTCATGTCACTTTGAAAGATGGTCCTTTTAGTTCATGGCTTTTAAGATCAAAGGTAAAAATATCGTGAAGTCTCATTTGCCCCAAACTTAAATAAATATGTATGCTCACTCCTTCCTTACATAAGCATGTCGTAGACATTCTCATTTTAAGGATGACTGTTGATTCAGTCCTTATACTTCCCTTTCACCTTGTTTACTCTTCCACCTTCTTGGTAATTTGAGCAAGCTGTGGCTGTCAACTCTGGCTCCTTCCTCCTCATTACTTTATCCACCTTTCCCTACCCATTGTCTTACAAGTGATAATTGACAAGAACCCATGCAACTCCTTCCTTTCTTCCTCCAAAAGATGAGCTTGCGAAAATAATAGGAAACCACAACGACATCATTAGAATTCAACCACAACAGTCTCCAAGGAATCAAAATCAAATCATTCTCAAAGATTTCTTATGAATTGTAAATCAAAGACGACGAAATAATAAATTGACGTTTTTGCTCGGAGAAAGTGGTAAATGTGGAAAATGAGTTTTTGATATCTATGTAATGATTGTAAGTGCAGTGGAGGAAATGTGTCTTTCTCTCTCCAGATTAATTTCATTAATCAAAATATATAGAAGCAGTGGCTTTGAACTTTGGGCCTTTGATGAAAAATGGGAATCCATTTCATTTCTCTCAAAGAGATTGACTGTGGAAAATAATGATCGCTCTTACATAAAATGGAACTTATTCAGGGTGCAAAAAATCTCCAACGCTAACAATATAATGAAAATCTATTTTCTGCCATAAATTTCGCCAAAAGACTGCCATCAAAATCAAATGAAATAAAACTCAAAGTCTGCACTTTTCCCAATCCAATAAAAAGATGAGAGAACAACAATTTTTGATGCTTCCACTCCAATACAAACAAATAAAAGGGAAGCAAATCCGGAAGCACTGCCATCATCTTCAATGTTGCACAATATAAATACAGGGTGGACATAAAAAATCCCAACAACTGTTTGTTTTTCCCTCTGACAACTCTTGTCTGTGAGAGATTAATGTTGGAGAGTGAAGTATCATTACTTCACTTTTTCCCCTTGGGACTTGGCAAAGTGAAAGGAAATCTTTACATTATATACATACATCTGTAGTTTCTTGGATAAAGAAAGCTTTGCTTTTGGTGGATTGCATCCCATTGAGGTCTTGACCACTTTGAGTAAAATATCTTTTGGGAGAATGCAACTCGTTGGAATCTACGCCATCTTACTAAAAAGGCTTCATCTTTTGTCAGTGCCATCGCCAGAATAAATGTAATTTATTTTATATTTTTTTGAAGATTCTCGAAAAATATTTATATATTCCTCCTCCTTAAAATATGAAACGAAAGCTGAATTTGATGGCTGCTGGTATTAAATTTGTTTGAAGTTTTCTTGGTTGCAAAAGATAAAAGTGAAGGGGTTTTTTGTCCTTGAGATCTGTTTCTGATTACTCTAAATCTTTTGTCTTCTTTTTTGGATTTCCTGACAATTGGAGCAGAAGAATTAGATATACATTTTAATTCCTTAGCCTAACAAAGATTGTTTCCAAAAGTTGCTTTTGATAGTTGTAATTTATGTATCAAAGTTTTGATTTAATTTCCAACTCACTATCAGAGATCGAGATTGAGATTCTTTTCTTTTTTTGGGTGTTGAAAATGAGCAAATCCATTTAGCAATCCATCATGGAAAGTTGGAAAGTTGATGATCCTTTGGGACTGAGAAAGTTATTACGGAAAATAAAATCAGAGGAGAAAGAGGAAAGTTAAAAAGTGTGAGTGAAAGTTATGAAATATCAGTTTCAAATTGCCATCACAACTCTCGAGTCCCAGAGGTCAAATGTTGAAATCGTGTAATTCCTCTGAACGTGATTCTCTGAAATCCATTCTAATTTTTTGTAACAACTGTAACTTTCATCGTTGGCTGTTTTTACGTCCAGTTTCCATGCACTTTTTGTAGTCTAAGAATCAATATTTTTCAAGAATCATGATTCATGAATGTGATGGATTGCTCTAATTAATATTATTTTTGAACATTCATACTCCAATTATTCCAAAGTAGTTTTTAAAATGTCTTGAACTTTTAATTATTTATGTAATGTTTTTCAAGGCTTAATTAACTATAACTTAATTAGTTTCATATTTTGTGTTGTGCTTATAAGAATTCATGCATGATATTGTTATAAAATATAAGATTATACCAACAATTTAATTAAATATTTGCTATTTGTGAGTGAATGTTTATTCCTGATTTTTCAAACGCTATGCCAAACAAAGAATTGAATTGCTTTGATAAAACCAGTATTCATTTTTCATCGTTGCTTAAAATTCCATTTGATAAATTATTAATATTAAGTAATAAAGAAACCACTTAAATTTGACTCTACCCTAAAAGTAAACATTTAATCTAAAAGATTTATTTTATTGTTTTCGGGTGACGCTTCCATTTTTATGACTAATTCTGTTAAAAGCTTTAACAGTGATAGGCGTAACATTTTACGTCCATCACAATTTATCAGGTTCAAACTTGAACTTAAACAATTTACTTTTTGTAATTTAAGTAAAACATAAACACGATGTTACATACGATTTATCGAATGAAGACGATAGCTGAGCAGATGTTTACAACGTGATAAAATTAATTTCAGCTCCTTTTGCTTGACGAAAAAACAAACTATCAATTGGTACAATTTGACTAATCAGCAAACATTGGAAAGGATCTTGAGCATGAACAATTATCAAAATCTACTGCATTGCAAGGCATGCTCTCGAACAAACATCTATTTATCAAAATGACGTTTTGTTATCATCATACAACTAATGCATAAATGTGTAATGTAATAACGACATGTAACAGAATATCAGGACTGAGAGCTCGTCTTTTCAACTACTCGTTATCTTTATTTCTTTAAAAATTTCATCGCATGTTAATAATAAGTGTTTTTCTGGATAGTTGATGGAATACGAAATACGAATGGATACAAATCCAAAGGATGAGTCATTCTGCTTTCCCCGTACTGATTTATCCCATTGTTTACACAAGTGTGATTTTGATGCCCAAGTTACTTGTCCAGGATGCCTATAAAAAGGCTAAGGACCATCAAAAAGTAAGTTAGTTTGTTGACAGCCTCACATTTGAGAATTTTCCTCCCCAATTCTTCAAGATCAACACAACACAAAATTCCGTAATTCCTATCTGATATTCCCTAACATCCAATCCTATTCTTTTGGAAATGGATCCGGGTCTAATTTTCCCTTCACTGGGAACTGCCAATGTCTCTGGTAAGTATAAACTTGATTTGAAAAAAGATATTCAATTTCCAAATTCTAAATTTTAAAATGATGGACAATAAGATTCAACAATTAACGAGTGGCCCTTAAAAATTCAGTTTCAATTTAAAAATAAAGTTTATGCATGAACACAATATTAGCACGCTTCCATAATCATTTACTTTCATTCATGCATATTCCCAAATCGGGAAAAAAATTCTACATGTTAAAGAATGAATTAACCTTCTAAAATGGACTAATAATTTTCCATAAATTTTTACAGCCTTAGCCAAAATAATTGGAGGGACGGATGCGTTTGAGCATCAATTCAATCACCAAGTGTCTCTTCAAAGGGGCGACAACCATTTTTGCGGTGGCTCAATCATTTCGACCATGTTCATCTTGACCGCCGCTCATTGTATCCAAGGGAGATTGACCAGTGAAATGGCCGTGGTTGCTGGGGCAAACAATTTATCAGATTATTTGGGTACAGAACAAGTAAGGAAAATCAGTAAAGTGGTAGTCCACAAGAATTATGATGCGTCAGCAATGAGAAACGACATCGCCATCCTGATTTTGCAAAAACCCTTCTTATTCAATGAATATGTGGGACCTATTGAATGGCCCAGACACAAAATGGATTGGTCAGGTACGTTTTGTTTTACTCTTATAGTCATGTAAGTCATGTATTAAACACATGAAATTTTGAGATTTAAAGCAAATGAAAGTGTTAAATGATTATTCAAATCATCCAAATTATTTTTTTTTAAATTTGAACAGAGAACGGTACGGCAGTTGGCTGGGGAAATACTCATCCATTCAGGCAAAATAAATATGACATTCTCCAAAAAGCGCAGCTAACAATCATGCCTCTAAAAGAGTGTCGAAAGATGTACAGGGGAAAGGGAAGCTATGTGACTGACAAAAACATGATGTGTGCCGGACAAGCAGGAGAAAATACTTGTAGTGGTCTGTATTTCATGCTCTTCAAAAATGAATGACAAAATAACAAACTTTTATCCTATTTTTATAAATATCTACAGGAGATTCTGGCGGAGCTCTAATTTGCTCCAATCCGTACAATTTGGAACCAACCCTCTGCGGAATCACTTCCTATGGCTATATTTGTGGACAAGATGGACATCCGGGAATTTTTACTGATGTTTCTAAATTTTCGGAGTGGATCGAAGAGAACATTTTGAAATACGAGTAAGTCTAATACTTTTATTTCTTTAGTTTTTTTTTAGAAATGATCCATTTCGGGCATTTTAACATTCTTAAATTACACTTGAAACATTTCTACTTAAAATTACAGGACTCAAGGAAAGTGTCAAATGAACGAATTCTACTGTTATTCCGAGGAAATTTGCATCAACAGAAGATATTTATGTGACCTGGACAACGATTGTTTGGAAGGAGAGGACGAGGAGCCTTGCAAATCCCACAGATCGACCCCAAACAAAATGTTCCGATGTGGAAATGGATACTCAATTAATTTTCTTAAAGTTTGCGACATGACGGAAGACTGCGGAGATGGCAGTGATGAGGTCAAATGTAAGGCTTCACTAAATATTTGTACTGCATGTCAAAACCTGTTTTTAAAAAATTGACTTGATTTTTCTCAATCCCAAGGCTTCCAAACATCTTGCACTCCGGAGGAATTCCGATGCAGTAATGGAAGATGCATCAACCAGCTTTGGAAATGCGATAGCATTAAGGATTGCGATGAGGGGGAGGACGAACTGGATTGTGACAATGAACTCATCCCCACAAGCACCACCCCAAGCACAACAACAGAGATTTCAAGTTGCACTGAGGAGCAGTATCAATGCAACAATGGGACTTGCATTCCAGAAAGTAAGTTTGTTTGTGATAAAAAATATACGATGTTAGTAATTAATTTTAAATTGTTCGTTTCTCAACAGTTTACTTATGCGATGGGGATGATGACTGCTCCCATGGCGAGGACGAAGTTGACTGCAAGAAATAAAATAATTTGGATATAACTAATTTAGGAAATTAATAATTCGTGAAATAAAAAAAAAATTAAAAAAAATACAATTTTCCCAAAATAAAACTCGATTCACATCCTTCTCTTACAATTTAGCATTTGCATCAGATCTGAATTTCCTTGAAATTTGACAATACTTGGAAAGCTTCTCAGTTTATTTTTTTAAATGGTGATAGTCCTTTACAAAATCTCAATTACGGTACGGTGACGGTAACTCATTTATCATTTCCTAATTTCTTTGGTTTTAATTCTGGGATTAAAATATTTTCAAAAATTTCAGGAAATATAATAAGATGAGTTGCTTGGAATTTATTAACTTGGGTTTTGATTTTTTTGTCAGAAAAAGAAAAACTGTAGTAATTAAATACTTCGCAACGGTGTAAAATAATGTACCGTTTTACTTCTTGTCAAACATGAAAGTGAATAAAACAAATAATCTAAATGGGACATTTTTTAATTTCAATCTTTGTTTTTGGTGGTTATTATAATAAGAATATAATTTGTTTTGTTAAATATTCTTAAAAGTCTTAAACCAGTGAATAACTTGGTTGAAATCCTTATATAGCTAAGCTATACTATGATTGTACTGATAAACTTTTGATCATTTACTTATTTTTAGAATAGCTCCAGTCAATTTATGCAAGTCTTCGGGAAATGGAAGAAATTTATTGAGATCCAACAATCCTTTACCTTTGATTTTTTTGCAATTCTTCAGAATAACTTCGAACGCCAATTTTCTCCCCTCCTTTAAAAAACAAGATTTTAAACTGATTTCTTTGATTAAGTAGAAAATAAATGTCACAAGCTTACTTCGATATTATTTTCTCTGCAAGCAAAATACCTATCTTGTGCATTGTCAGCGTTAAAATCGAGCAGTAGCTCACATTTCTCCTTCAGATCTTTGTCTTTAATCCCCTTGGCGTCAGCAAATATTTTCAAGCCTTTGGAGAAACAACAAGCAAAATTAATTTTCCGTAATTACTATAGTAATTAGTGTATTATAAGAAATCATAAAATAAAATAGTTACTTGAAATATTTTCCCAGTCATTCTTATCAAGATGAACTTCATCATCTTCCACAAAACCAAGAAATGCTTCAAATGCTGCAGGTGATACGTTGTTGATTGTTATTTCACTATTATTTTGGAGAAAAATAAATCTCTATCTAAAAAGAACTTTTAAAATTTCAAGTCACCTGTTTCTTTGCAGTTGTTCTTTAAAGAATTCGTAATTTTTAAGCTGTTTCAAAGTTATATTGAGTGGTCGAATTGCCTGATTTCCAACGTTGAACACAACATTGCCTGTTTTAAGTATTTTACGACCTCGGGCTGCTGGTGCCGATTCTGGTAAACTTGCAAAACTCGATGAAGCCATTGATTGTTGGGCTGGGACAAGCAAATTACGGCCACTATTCACACTGTTGGATACTAATTGTGTAGTATTATTTGATTCTGATTCTGATTGGATTTGCTGTCGTTGTTGTTGTTCTTCTTTGGCTGAAGACGGCGCCGGCAACGCGATGGACTTTCTTGCTCGGATTTTCGCCTTCTTCTTGGGCGTCGGTTCTGGAATACTCGAATCATTGCTGTCACTTGCATTACCAAGTTTGCTTGCGATTTTATTTCTCAAACTTCTGGATTTCCTAATCCGTTTGCTTCTTGGAGTCGAAGTAGATGTTGGTATTGGTACGAAGGTACAAGTTGATGAGCTATCACTTGAAATATCTTCATTTTCTGAAACAGTGAAATGGAATTTTGAAGATTTCTTTTTCCCAGCAGTGTTCAAAACTTCGGCCTCATAGTCATCAGAAATTATGTCAGAGGATACGTTACAAGGGTTTACTCTTTCTACAAAGTCAGAAAACTGTCAGTATTTTGAAAATATACTTGATTCCTTACCTTCTAAAACATTGTCTGCAATATCCATATCGTTTCCTTCCACATCTGGTAATTGCTCACCCCTTAATGGTTGAGGTAACAGACAGGGACAATATTTTGCAAATACTTCTTCCAAATTGGAGCATTCGCGAACGCGAACTTGAAATGGATCACTTTTATCTTGCTTTTCGTCTATGCATACTCGGCCCCATATGTAAAATCCTCCTGATTTAAGTTCAGCAACACTGAAGTCTGCTAATGCAACCACTCTAATGAACTGGAGATGTTTTAAATGTCCTTCGATGAATTTAGGAGAAAATTTTTCTTTTCCTGGGAAGAATGGTGGTGGCAGTTGGCCTTGCGAATTTTTTCCCCAGCCAATTATTTTCCCTGCATCGGTAAGGGCCAACATGTGACAATGGCCAGTGCTAATCTGCAATTAAATCGTAATAGATAAATAAAACGTTGTTCAGGTAGATGATGAGCTAAAATCTGCGAGAAGTCATGATTTTTATTTTATTTTGAGCCTTGAATAAAGACCTATGATTGAATATTGAATTTATGAGGTATTTGAGGGTACGTTTAAGTATGGTTCAAGTCCCCTATGGGTTTTTAGTGATCAAGGGTGATTAATTGATATAGCTTAGCGACAGCTCGGGGTCAATCTGCTCAAAGTTTTATGGTACATAGGATAGTATCAGTTGAAATAATCAATTTGAATTTTTTTGGGAGTAAAGGTCTAAAAGCGAGAACATGGTGGTTTTATGGGGTTACATGAAGTAGCACTGCAAGTATTACCTGAACAACATTTCCGGGAATATTCATATATTCCATCCTAGTGGAATGCTTTGAACTGATTTGTTTCCTTTGGTAATAAACCTGCCAATTTACACAACGTTCCATGGAAATAAAATAAAGACAATGGCATATTACTTATGATATTTTACCTTCCCAAAGTGATCCAGGGCAACCACAAACTCACAGCCACATACAATATTGACAATATTATTCAAAGCCTTTCCATCTGGACCCAAGACTTTGGTTGGTTCCAGCGGGAAACGGTTTGAGGTTATCCCCCATGTAAAAACTTCTCCTTCTTGAGTTAATACATATGTTTGAAAGTCGCTCGTGGCCACTTTCACAATCTTTTGAGCTGGGTGGATGGCGTCAATAAGTTTAGGAACATTGACAATGCTGCGGCTCCAACTGTGACCAAGTTGACGGGTTTCATTTAGTCCCCAAGAGTATATATCCCCAGAGGCTGTAATTGCGAAAAACATGGACCAATAGTGACTTGCATAAATGTCTGAAATTCAATGGAATAAAAATTGCATTGAAGTCTAGTTTTAAAATGGTAACAATCAATTTAAAAGATTACCAACAATATCCTTTCCACAAAGTTCTTCAACTTTGTGCAGAATATCTTTCCCAAATTTCGGTGCGAATCTAGATCTAGGAATTTTTTGATCGCTTCCATAATTTTTCCCGTTTCCCAGCATGCCATCCAAGTCCTACAGCATTTTAAATGGATAATTATCAATTAGAATATATGCTTTAAACATTTATGATGCTGACTACCTCGCCCCATGTATAAACCTCATCGTCCGTGGTCAAAATTATCCCAAACATTATTGGGTCGGCCACGCTTCCATACCTAAAAACGATAGTTAACATTTATCCACCCAGGGTGACGCATGGAATAACTTCACAATTCTAGCCATGTTATGCCATCATAACACACATGTGTTATGATGTTATGAAAATAACAAGCCATTGTTATTCCAAGTTAACATTGCTGGCTAGAATTGTGAAGTTATTCCATGCGTGTCCACCCTTAGGAATTTTTATTCATAAATTTAACTTTTTACGCACATCACATCCCCTTTCAAAATGGTGGCATGCGCCAACTTCGCTTTTTTGAGGGTATCCTCCGGCATCTCTTTTAAATTTTCGCAATTTGTAAGTCTTTCCAATGCAATGGGAGCTAGGCGAGTTGAATGTGGGACAATTCGAAGCGCTTGTAATCGCGGGCGCGAAGATCTTGATGATCCCGCCATCGGCGTCGCCCCCTTTTTCTTCGGTGGCATAATTCTGCAAATTAATCCAAAATTAATTAAAACGTTGGCAGCTTTCCAATAAAACTTAGTCCGAAGTAAAAATAGTAAAATCATTCACCAAAAGCGGAAAAATGTGTATCAATAGTTAAAATTAAAATGATAATTAAAAGGGTACGAAATAATTACCAGTTGACTTTCCAGGCCTAATTATTTCTAGCTTGATTTACCTTTAATTAATTAAAGTTTATTTTTAACCGAAATTACTCACGTGCAGTCCAAATGAAGAATTTGCGAAGTGATGTCCGAGAAAGTTCGAATTCCGTGGCGGCAACATTCAACATTCAAGTTCAGATCGTTTTGGCAAGCAACGTTCCCACGAAATTGTTTCTGTACGAAACAACGGTCAATTTTCATCTTCAGTTTGGGCTTATCTTCGAATTGTAAGTACTAATTAAAGTTAAATATTTCCACCATTTAATTCCAATTTTGATTGCAGAAACTTCAGTTCTAAAGAAATTATGACAATGATGAATTCAAATTTCAAATGTAATGCAAACACAACTTTCAGGCAACAATCCACAAAATTTATTAACAACAAAGGCATAATTCATTTAACTCTTGAGCTATACATAAAGTTCATTAAAATTGCGTCTTCAATACAAATATTTAATTAGTTGGAGAATTTCGTCCAAAAGAATTATTCTTGAAGCCAAAATCTTTTTCGAACTGTGTCAGGAATTTCTCGTACGCATTCTCGAAAACGGTCGCTTCAAGTTCCTTCTTTTCATTTTGATCTGAAGCAAAAATAATTGAGCAAACTAAAGGTCAATGTCTATAAAAGGTCATACCTAAAGGCATACGCGCATTATCCCAGCCATTCCAATTATATCCAAAGTTTATCACGTCTGTTATACTTGTGTTCACCAGTGGCCGGAACTCTTGGTTTCCTCCGGTGTTTGGAAGCCATTCCAACTTCTCATCGAACACATCCTTGGTCTGTCGTTTAGACAAAGTAGAATTGTAAATTGTAATTAAATATTAAACTACCAATAATTGTAATTTCTCACCATGATTTGAACGTCGACGTTGAAGATGTCTTTAATGGGCTTGTCCTTTTGCACGAGCACGCATTCCCCGACTTCAATTGATTCCTTAAGTTTTATCCATTCTCGAATTTTTCCTCTACCCTCTCGCTCTCCCTCGACCTGAAAATTAAAACTTGCTATATATTTCTCAAAAAGTTATACCAATTAATTACCTCCGACTTGACAGACAGCTTGAAATAATGATCCTTTTCGAAACCCAGATTGCAGCAAGTAAGACCGACGACTGACGCCCAAAGTGAATCCGCAGTAAATGTAAATGCAACGCCAAAATGTTGTGCTTCATAACAAAGCAATCCCACCAAGTAAACTGACTCTGAAAAATATATAACCGTAATAACAGAAATAAGCAAAAATGGCAAAACCCCCAAAAAAATAATCAAAAATTGATCTTACGTCTGCCATACTTCTTGGCGTCCTCTGGAAGAAGTGTGAATCCGTGGCCGGGTTCGTAGTTAATCGGGACGTTGTGGACGTGGGCGAGATGTCGGGGGTAGGAATTGAGGGGGACATATTTCACAGCACAATCTGCGTACTGACATCTGGTCATCATCTCGTGAGAACAATTCTTTTCTTTCTCATTTGGCGTTGGCCCTTGTGGAAGTGCAGCTGCCATATTAATTCAATATTTGTGATTTACTTAGAGGTCTGGAAGTTGCGACTTCTCTTGAGCAAAGTTGATGAAGGAATGAGAAAAAAAGAAGTTGGATTGCTGCGTGGTTTGTCTTATCTTGGCTTGACATTTTCTTGGTCTATACACAAATAAGCTATAGTTCCTTTATGGAAGCTTCGTTTTCCGAAAATTCCTTGTTATCTATAATGTGCTTTGTTTGATTTGTGATAATTCTAAAAATTTAAAAATTTAAAAAACAGATAAATAATTGATAATATTTGTAAAATGGTAAATGTTTGTTTTTGGCCACGTTTTTTTACAGATTTTTTGCTATTTGGTTAAAAATCAATATTTTTTCATTCTGAAATTGATGGATTGCTATTATTCAATTTATTCGATTTTTGTACAGACACAGTTTTTAATGGGTGAATTTTTGTTTCGATTTACGACAAATCAGTTGATTGAAATTGTACAACAATTACAAGGTAAGTTAAAACGGAAGTTATCATTGAAGCAAGAAGTTTGAGATCAAACTCCAACAAAGAGTTTCCAATTTGTATCCTATGATTAGAAATGTGATTGGCCAACATTTTCACCTTGAAGAAAAGCTCAATATTAAATATTTTCATGAATTACATTTTACATTATTTGTTATTATTACCTCTGAATATAATCCAAATTTCGACTCAATCTTCATTTCCATTGCAATGTAACTCAAGGATTTTGCAAACTTTTCCCGATGCACTGCCACATTCGAAGCTGATCTTGCCAAGCAATACAACCAAACTACAAGCAGTGCTCCAAATAAAACATCCACACCCCCATAAATTAAATCCCCCTGACTCATAAACATTAAAGAAGAATATCCGTCGTATATTAAACAAATGGAGGCATGCAGCGTTAAAAACATTAAATTGCTTGAAAAGAGCTCATTAAACTCGGCTACCTGCGAATCCAATTGTTTGTACAATTTCAACATCCACAACACTTTTTCTCGTTTTCCATCAAAATGCTCCACTTTTTCAACAAGTAGTGCAAGTCCATTGTTATAAGTTGCAGTCACAAATACTGGCAACACAAAACCGAATGCTTGCGTGGAAACGTTTAACGCTAGCCCTAAATCTTGGAGACTTGCAAAAAACGGTATTTCTGACTCGAAGCGTTTCGTGTTGTAATAAGTCATCCCCAAAAATCCAAACAATGATGTTAGCAAAGTCAAAAATATTGGAAACACAGAAATATTTCTCCATCCCACAAAATATTTTCTGTCACAACTTTCAAGTTGGTCAAATTGTTGCAAAAGACTCGTGAAGTTATCCCAAAACAGTACAATCTTTTTTCGTCTGAGTAAAATGTCAATCCTTGCCAAAGTCATCATTAACATTGAGGTTGTTATCCACAAAACATTAACAGTGAGGTATGTGGACTTTCCCTTCGACTTGAATGTACTTGACCACTCCTCAAATTCCTCGGGAGTGGCAGTGAAAGCTTGGAAAAATGGAAAGAGTTGAAATAGTGTAAAAAATATACTCAAAAGTACAGGAATTGAGAAGAGAGAAGGGATTAATGTAAACTGGGATTTATTCTTGTCATGAATTTTGAGAGAAAGTGGTAGATGTTAGATTTGGTAATAGTTTGTATGTAATTTTAGTTCATGATTCACTTTCATTTTAATGTTTTCATTATTATTAGA